>JAIRCK010000113.1:0-88388 GCA_020744315.1 Curvularia eragrostidis | reverse complement strand
GAATAGGGAGCACAAGGACAGAACATGATGGGTATAAGAATGGGTTGGATTTCATTATTACACTCGTTGTGGTCAACTCTTAGAATAGTTCATCTCTTACACAGATTGATACTTATTATTCTATCTTATAGAATTAATTGTTATTCTTTCGGTTAACTCCTATAACTCTTCTCCACTCGAACCTCCGCTAAAACAATCACACGGCTTACCGCATTTAACCGTCTCGCCCTAACCCGGATTGAGATCAGGAAAGTATAGCCCAACCCTGTGTAACACTAAGAATCTTGACACTAGAAGTCTTATATTACTTCCACTCAAGAGATACTCTTAATACCCCTTAACTTTTACAAAACTAGTCTAAATTAGGCAAGTAGTAGCTAGTTTTGAAGCCCTTAGCGTCTAGTTTATTTTGTCTCTTATAGCTTCTTTCTAAGCTTAATACTTAAAGAGCTAACTATTTTAATTAGAAAAGAAAATTTGTTAGATAACCCATCTCTAACCCCTACCCCGGGGTTAGAAATATGGGTACCTAAATAACTTTTTAAATACTAGAGATACGGCTTAGAAATATATTATATGATAGAACGCGCCCGATTAGACGAGTAGAATAAGCTTTCATTTGCCCGATTTGGTTTAGCGGTTAATGAGATATCGATAAAAGAAAAAAAGTGGGGCAACCCAATTTGCCAGCCTACTGATCGCAAGGCCATTGTTTCTGCCAGCTCACCTCTATGGCCGGCTTGTTTTCTCGTTATCTCACGGTATCTGCGTAGAAACTGAAATAGATTTACTACTTCCGGTACCACATCCTGGTGATTTTAGTCCTCCTCATCTTCTTCTGCAGCTGAAACACTCCATAAAGCAAAGCCTCGGCTGTTGGTGGACAGCCTGGTACATAGATATCAACCGGAACGATACGATCGACTCCTCTAACTACCGAATAGCTGTAATGATAGTATCCACCACTATTGGCGCAGCTACCCATGCTGATTACCCACTTCGGATCTGGCATCTGATCATAGCACGTCCTGAGAGCGGGAGCCATTTTGTTCGTAAGCGTGCCTGCAACGATCATGACATCTGCTTGGCGTGGCGATGCGCGAAAGATAATTCCAAGTCGATCTTGGTCGTAACGTGGCATTGAGACGTGCATCATCTCTATGCTGCAGCAAGCGAGTCCGAAACTCAACGGCCAAAGGGACGATTGACGAGCCCAGTTAACCACAGCATCTAGTGATGTGCTAAAGTTTGTGAGGATATGGTTCTTTGTACTTGCGTAACGTGAGTTCTAGGTGATCCTTACAGTACATACTCTGCAGCACTTGAAGGCTTTTGTTCACTAAACCGGGCAGTTGGCGTTTTCTGTTGCGTGGAAGCGGATCGAGACTGGATCCTGAGTGTTACAGGCAGTGCTGATTGAGCAATTGCGGTAGGTACTTTGCGGACAATACTAAGTTCATACTTATGCAAAGCATGTCGCGATTGAACGTAGACTATGAATTGTAATTGGTAAGCTCAAAAGTTATGTTCAGGACATCTACGGACTGACCTTTGTAGACCCTGGATCCAAACATATTGTATAAGAGAAGGTTGTAAGCTGCACGACTTCGAGACTGGAAGAGATAGAGCATGAGTTATCGGATTGGAATTATATTAAACACTAAAATCTCGGGGACTATTTGTCGTCCAATGACGAACATGATTTTCCGTGGAGATTTCTCCGACAGGGCCTGCAGGATGGTGGGTTTCTCCGTGCAGGATGTAAAAGTGGGTTTTCTCCGGTGGGCGAATTTGGTCCTACTCCATCGACCTTTCCGGCCCAAGCTTTCAAAGCCAACAAGCCGCGTTATGGTACTACACAGACAATGCGAGGGGCACACGCTGCGTCGGCTCGTTAATTGATCTTGTTGAGCCCTTGTCTAACCCTAACCCAAAGTAATAGTTAGAGTACGTGTCTATAGATATTCGAGGGCTATAGCGGTGCTGTCATCTCTATAGCCTTCTCGCACGACTTAACTAAGCTAGCGTCAGCGTTAAGTCACAGCACTGGTAAGGTGTATGATGCGAGTAGCGGCGAGTATCTGCAGACCCTCCATGTCAGCAACAGTCTCCATGATCTATCTTTTGCCGCTACTAACTCTCATCTTTACACTAAGATAGGCACGATTGTTATCTAGTCTTGAGAGATATCATGCAAATCAACGGCTACTAGACCTGAGCCTCCTCTATATCTGGGCACAAGCCTCAGTCCAGACAACACGTGGATTAAGCACGCAAATAAGAACGTGCTTTAGATACCATCAGAGTATCGGCCATTGTGCTAGTCTGTGCGTGGCGCCACGGTCGCCATGGGCGTTGGCTCTAGCAGGGTATGGACCTGCAGTATTGACTTCATATACACTCGTATCTGTTCGTAGCGAAGTGCTAGCAAGTGGCTACTTTAATTTTGTCCATTATTCGTTCAGATGGCATGAGAGCAGACACAAGTATCTGGACTGCATGTTGCTGCAGATAGCATTAGAAGAGTTCTATGTGCGTGGCTGCTGTCAAGTGAAGCTTTTGCGTGACGATTCGACATGCAGGATCTTGATGCATATGGTGTTAGCAGGCATGAGCAACTAATTTCGTTGATCGCTCATTTGTTTGTCTACATGATCAAGTGATTCTGATAAGTCTAGACGACGCAGCGTAGCTGCGCTCGGTGACTGTGCAGCCCATTCAAGGACACCAGGCAAGTCAGAGATAGCGCGTTCGGTAAGCAGCTACAACGCAGGGTGTCTGTCTAAGGTTCTGAAAGAACCCTGTACTACGAACTTATCAGAAATAGCACCAAATACAATACACTTAGCCTTGCGGCTTTCTTTCTACCACGTAATCACACTAGAGCCAGCTTCCAAAGCGCACAGCGGCAAGGGCAGCTGTCCCTGGCACGGAGTTAATGTGCGCCTAGAATAATCAAGCCTCTTGTTAAAGCTATTCAGAATCGCAAAGAGCGTAGGTGGCAGCAATAGAGCAGGATTCGGAGGCAAAATGGTTTTTGGTGCCGCGCGCAATGCGATTGCTAGCACGACCAGGATTACTATATCTTTTCTGTTGCAACATTAGGGTCGAAGTAAGAGTAGCTAAAGAACAAGAGAACATCAAACCTAAATCTATAGATGCTCGTTCGAAAGGTCGGGTTGTCTAAACGGCTGGTCCATCTCGTTGAGGGGCATTTCTCGCTTACGGGCGGTAGCCGTTACTAGAAGAATAACTAATATTTCTTTCTTTCAAAACACCACTTCTACCTGAAACCTGTTACCTGTGCCGATTACGCGCAGTCTTCTAGAGATAAACTTCATCTACAGGGCCGAATTTTTCCGCTTCCAAAAGCATGCCCTTGTAAACAGGGTCATTAGGTGCTCTATGAGCCATAGCTGGATGACCGGGCGGTATAGGCGTCACATCCTCAATCTTTTTAACGTGCTCACGGAATGTCTCCGCCACAACACGACATAGCAGAATCTTCCAAACACCATCGCGTTTTTTTCGAAGATGTCAAGGTATCGACCTTCCAATTTTGATCAATGGGACGCTGAGCGTCCAATAAAATTCGATGGAGGAGATTCCACTGAGACTCGACGAAAGCTTTGTTGATTCCTTCCTGGAAGCTGCTCGTTATGTTGGTAATCGCGTGTTGCGAGATATTGAGCTCCTTAAGGACTGACATAATGTGCTCCGTGAACTCGTGAGCATTTCTGTTCCAAAACTAGTGGTAGTCGATCGCATCGGGATGGTAACATGACTTGAATAAGTCTCTGTCACAGTGGTCTGCGCCGCGATAGTAGGCGGAGATAACATCGCGAATCGATTCGCGATCTTCCAGATAGGTGAGTCTTCGCTCCATTTTGTTGAGCTGATCCGTCGGCGAACTTGACATGTTGTTTAGTTGATGAATTTCGTTTATATATCGTGAGTGTTGTTTGATATGCGGCGTGCGATACTGCTAACAGCTATGCGGCAGGTGGTCTTCTATAGTTTGGATCCCACTGTATAGCAACGGAGAAAAGCTAGACCTCGCTCTCCGTTCAACCCGGTTGTGTAACTCCGTGAAGCTAAGGCTTTGGTTTTTGTCATGATAAAGCTAGGTTTGTCCCGAGAGTGGGCTTTTGCCGAAGGTGGGCTTTTGCCGAGAGTGGGTTTGTCCCGAAGATGGGTCCCTACGAGGATCTTGTCTATTGTGGATGAACAGTAGAAGAACTAAGTATGCAACAGTTAGAGCCATCTCAGAGGCGAAGGTTAACCATTGTTGCATGCTGCAGCTGCCAAGCGCAAAGATACTAGTCTACTTAGCAGTGGTCGCTTCGTCACCATGTTTGTAGGCTCGAAATAATGTGTACTTACATTTGCCGGCATCTATTTCTACGTATTGGGGTTAATAGGGAATACATTTGTGCATAACTCAAAGCTAATGAACTAGAAGCGCGTGGTCCAAGGCACAGGGGAAACAGCATTAATCTTAGCCTACTAATAGACCCTGGTCTTCTAATTTCCATGTTACCTACCAACCTGGATCTTGCAGGCCGGGAAATCTCAACAAAGAGTACGCCATTTTAGGATGAAACTTCTAGATGAAAAGTAGTTGAATCATGCAAGAGGTAGTCTTGGGTCTAGAACAAGCTGCTAGGCGGAGAAATATGACATTCACTTGCTGTGCATCTCTTCTGTGACATTCGTAGCAGATTTTTGATTGAGCATTAGAGAGCAATCTCATCTAAAGCTCCTGATCAAAGCATTTATCTTAGATCGACGAAAAGATAGATACTACCTATGTGTGGGTGGAATAAGACTGCGGACTTAATCGATGTTTCTCGCCGCCAATTATCTTATGGAATGATGCCTTTCGATGTTCATAGGAACTTGTAGCTGGGTCAGATCTCCAAGCAGCCTTTCTTTACTAGACATTCTGATACTGCCTTAAGAAACTATTCAACTCAGTGAACGTTTCAAGCGCATTGCTTCTTAGAAATTGCGCGGACGAGCCTCTCCTTTGCATCACCTCTATCACGATCATTGTGAACTGCCATATCTCAAAAGCATGTCTAGCAAAACCAAGCTGAACTAGATCATCATCATCTCTTTCATCTGACTTTGCATCCCATAACGCTTTCCAGCGATTAAGAGCTCGCAGCAAGGCAGGAGAGCTCAGAGAGAACAGACAGTTACCCTTGGTTACCCACACAACTTGAGAGAGCGCTATACATTCGATGTGCGTAAGCAGTGGTCGTCATCAAGAGTTTTCATAACTTACCACTAACGACCAGAAGGAGGCGCTCAGTCGTGAGAAGGATGAGCAGCTCATCATTCAGATGTAAAGACCAAGATGTTTGTAGGAAATGCTCAATCAAAGTGGCTAATGACGATGTCTTCAAGTTTGGCTTGGTTGACTCAAGTACGCGCTGATACGCCTCGTCTGAGCTTATCTCAAACACTTCTTGTGGACAGGGAAGGTCTCCAATCATCTCGGAGATGCCGATAAGTGGGTGGGCGTTGAAGAAACACGTCACAAAGGTGCTGACGAGCTGCACCCAGTGAGCCAGCCTAGATTTCAACTCAGTAACAGAACCCCAAAGACTGGCAGTAGGGAATGAAGCTGACCTAATCCTAAGCTCCTCTCTCAAGAATCCATGGAATGAATAGTGAGGATTGCTATGAGAGGGCAATGAATGCTTCGCACTCAAAGCCCCAGACAGGCGTACGGCGGTGACAAGAGCGGGAAGGCGTTGAGTATGGATCCTTCGACGGGCGATTGGATCGTTGAGGTTGCTCTGAATAGCTGCAAGTATAAGAGCCGCTTGCATGACCTCAATATCATGCGCCCCTTCTTCTTGGTCGCCTGTAGCTTCTAATATCCGTCGCATGTCAGCATGTGTGAAGATGAACTCCTCGGCAGTAGCAATGAATTTACGAGCGGAGATCGAGTCATCTATGGGTGGTGAGAATACAGCACCCATCAGAAAAGTTCCAAGTAGAAGTGTTGGAGCGACCCTTTCTATATCGAATGTAGGTGGGTGTAGGATTGGGTAATAAGGTTGAACCCGTTGAAAGTAGACTTGTACGAAATACTGCAGGTTGGGGGTTGTGAAGATAGAGTTTGCGAGCTCCAGACTAAATTCCTCATTCATTGTGCCGCAAAGCTCCATATTCCGATGCGTTGCAGCTAGCTGGTCGACTAGCTCCCTGAGTTTGACTGACAGGATCGAGGAACTTTGTAGGGATTGGTCAGGTGGAAGGTTTGTCATGTCTTCTAGCTGAGTCGAGAACATGCTGTCAGTAGAAGCAGACCAAAACCCTGGTGAGAAGAAGAAAAAGTAATCGTCGTTTGGTCTCGGCGAGGCCATGTCGGTTTCGACAGCTATCTGTACTGGCAATCCATGATCGTTTTCGTCTTCGGGTATGTATTGCAGAGTGTCCTCAGCTAGCGTTTGGTATATTCCCTGTCGAGTCGGGTCAGTCACCTTCAGCATCCAGTCCAGTTTCTTTGGTGCTAGCGATAGGCTGGTCGATTCAATAGACTCGTCCTGCGTCTGGATACGGTTATATGAGCAACGCAAACTCTGGGATGCACAACGCGAGCACGGCCTTGCAGAATCACAAGACAGCTTGTTGGTCCAGCATGTATCGCATGCATGTATTTTTCTGCCTCGTTTCTTGTAAGGAAGAACGGCCCGCTTAATGTTAGCCTTGCATATCCTCGTGTGTTTCCGCGCAACGTCACTAAATAGGTCTTAATTGGAGAGATGTGAGACGTCAGAAGGACTAACCGACATTCTGGTAAACCGCTTTGAGCAAGACGGGCAAGAACTCGTGTCTGTGCGCGTATCTTGAGCGTGTGAATCAGCCTGATGATTGGCGGTTGTCTCCTTCCCCACAAGGTCTTACGCGTTGCTTCGTGGCGACGAAGATGACTACTTCTCGCATACGTCTTGTCACAATAGGAACATGACATTCTCGTAGTTGTTTGATTTATGGAAGTGCACATCTTACAGCACGCTCAGTGTTAAGCGTTGATTATTGAGGCGCGTTGTTGATGATGTAAGTACCCTTGGGGATGATCCAAGAGCTGGAGATGAGCGGGTTCGCCTCGAAGATGGGGTTTTTCCGATCGTTGGGGTAACTGCATGGCCTCTATTTCTTTTTAGGCTAGCCTGAGGGGCTCCTTTAATGGTTACCAGCAAGCACTTATAAGTCACCCAAAGAGACATTCTTTACCGTCCTTTTTGATTTGTAACTCTTCTATCCAAATCTTGTTCATCCAAGCTGCGATCTTTTCTAT
The DNA here is from genome assembly GCA_020744315.1 of Curvularia eragrostidis. Lineage (NCBI taxonomy): Eukaryota > Fungi > Ascomycota > Dothideomycetes > Pleosporales > Pleosporaceae > Curvularia > Curvularia eragrostidis. The sequence goes on along the minus strand of JAIRCK010000113.1, from coordinate 81,073 downwards.
ACCTATCCATCATGACAAGACAGAACGTCCAGTTTCAAACGTCAGATCACGTGACACTCAGGGGATAACTGTATACTGTTACGATCCTATAAATTAGTACATAGGAAAGCCAAAAGTCTCACGCTTAAGTGATAACGTCTAGACGGCTGTAATTAGTTTAAAGGATTCGGCCCCTACGACCGTGCCATAATTACGTAGCCGTTGAAGGTATCTCCGTTGTCGCAGAATTGCTCGGTTTCCGGGTCTACCATCATGTCCTTGTTGCTGAACCATGCTCGCCAGACAGTATACCCACTACTCTTCGCCTTGTCTTCGTATCCTAGTACTAGTATTTTTACCTTACTCCTAATACTATCGCTTGTAACTATAAGATTACTAGTAACCCTTATTCTATTCTCTAGCATAACTCCCGCTTTCTTTTTATCCTCTTAGTACTTCTCTACCCTCTAATCTAGATTAATCTCTACTCTGATCTTCTTTTTCTAGTTGAATACAATCTTATACAGCTTACCGTAGTATCTATTAAAGTTTAGCACCTTCTTATCGCGCAGAAGTATTTTCTAGTTTATAGCTATCTTACGAGTATCCTATTTATAAATATTAAAGTTATGTTTAGTAAGGTTAATAGAGATACTGCGCATATCGCGTACGACGCGTTCGTCGCTCTGGCGTGCGAAGATGCAATTTGCGTTAGAGCCGAAGGTTATAATATCGCCGAGCATCTTGAGCGATAGGAATAATTCGTAAATTACAGGGGTGTGGCCGTAGCGGATACATTGAGTAGCTGCTGTGAGGCCGCCGAAACCTGGTCGTGGTTGTTAGGGGATGTACGTAGCGGGTGGTGGGAGATGTACCTGCGCCGATAACGATGACTTTGAAGCCAGTCTTTGGCTTTGCGCCATTGGTGACGGGGCTATTGCCATTAGTCTCTAGAGAAGACATGTTGGGCAGTTTGGTATCGTCGATTCTCGCACAGAGTAGCATAAGCGACTTTCACAGATCGTCACGACCAGAACAGGAGTAACACAACGAGTTTGGTTGTGAGAAAAGGCTCGAGGTGTCTGAACGCGTCGTCTGGTTATCTATTCTTGCAGCGTGGAGCTTAGCCAACGTGCATCTACCAACGATATGGCAGTGTACCCATAGCCTCAGCTACTTCATCCAGGCGAGATGATACCGATGGCCGAGGGTGCAGGCGTGGGTCGTGGCGCCATGAGCTTGCAGAAGTTGGACGCTTCTTGCGGCATGTCTTCTCCGTAGGGTGGATTCGCATCCTTAGGGGAGTGGATCGGCATATCTGCTGGGTACATAGAATGTGTACATTGATTCTCATGGAACCGGTCTAAAAGTCCTCCGCCCGAACAGATTCTCCGTCCAGCCACTTCTTGCACTGGAAATACAGCTTGTCGTGCGCTTCACGAGAAGGTGTCCCCGCATCTTCACGGCGATGTCCTGGCATGCCGTGGAGGACTTTGATACTCTCCATTGTCTCCTCTTGACCGTAAGCAAGCATTTTATAGCCGGGCGAATAAGTCGCCAATCTTGCTTCATCCAAAAGAGGGACTTTATTCGGATTCACTGGGATCATCTTGTCCTTTTCGTACCAATGCCGTACGAGCCTAGCCTTCCATTCGCCAGCGTCGTTTCTCTCCCACAGGTAGCAGAAGCGACAGTCACACTCCACGTCGACTTCGCAGCCCTCGATGGTAAAGCGCTGGGTAATAGTAGACTTGAGCTTCGTAACAGCCCGAGTACCGTCAGGTCGAATGTCAGTACTGGCTCCGACACATCTATGCATGATGAAGGCGCCTTTATCCATGCCTGCTTTGGAGATTTCGAAGAACTTTTTGTAATGGACGCGGCCGCTCCAAGTAGTGTATATGTGTGCATCGTCGTGAAATATGGAGTCGAAGTTCTCCCACTCGCATGCATCGCGGTACATAGGCCACCCTTCAGCCATCTCGCGTAATTTCCAGCGCTGTAGTGCCAAATCGTCGGGCCCGTTATTTCTGATGGCTTCTACAGGTCGAGAGCCATTTGGTAAGGTATGGCGATCAACTGGAGACATGATCAGGTGGTACGAGTTGAGGTTGCTGCGGGTATGAAGCTTTGATGAAGTGCCTTTGGAGGACGGACAGCTTCAGAGGTTCATGGGCTTATAAGCACTCTGACCGGAATATCTTATTTGACACTGCTACCGCATTCGACATGCTGCACCGATAATGCGACGCGTGATAGAAGCGTTCCTGTAGAGTTTGGAACGCGGGATGGTCAATTGGTTGTTACCGATCGGCCCGGAAGTCAGATCGGCTCGGAGGTCAGTTCGGCTCAATCATCGGCTCGAACTGATACAACCACTGCCGGCGGCTCGGAATCAGGACTGGTGTAACCATTGATCCGACCCATTGACGCTGTTATCGAGTTGAAGTTGTCAGTCAAAACCTATGATTGCACAATCGTAGCTGCCATATATTCTTCCAAGTATCAAATGAATTTCAGTATGATTTCGTTAGCTGTGTACTGCTGTCACAGCATCGAAGCCTTTGATTCATTTCAAGATGTGGACCACTTGCGCTGTTTTTATTGCTTCGTTCACCTGTTATCTATTGGCACAAAGATTCCAGAAGGGCCTTAGCAAGTATCCTGGGCCCTATCTGGCATCATTGACGAATGTATGGCGTGCGATAGATGCATACAAGCGAGACACACATGTTACGCACCGCAAGTTACATGCTAAGTATGGCGACGTTGTCCGAGTTGGGCCCAATGTTCTGTCATTTGGCAAGCCATCTGCTATCCAGGACATATACGGATTGAATAAAGGATTTACGAAGGTCAGTCTTTACGGCACGAATAGCCCAGTTGAATGGAACTGATCAATGGCAGAGTGGATATTATGATGTCTTTGCTGTCCTGAAAAAAGGCAACATTGTCTACAATCTGTGAGCCCCAATATGAACCATTTTTGCAGGTTAAAGATACTTACATACGCTATTTCCAGCTTCTCGACAAGATCAGAAACTTATCATGCTCGCCTGAGACGCTCTGTCAACCATGCATTCGCGTTATCGACACTGCTAGATTTTGAACCTCTTGTGAACAGCTGTTTATCTTATTGGCTAAAGCGTACAGAAGAGCTTTACGTCAAAGGACAGGATGTCTGTCCATTGTCCACGTGGATTCAGTACTTCGCATTCGACGTTATTGGGGAGATCACTTGGTCCAAGCGACTTGGTTTCGTCCAAGAGAACAAAGACGTCGCAGACATCATCGCTACAGTGGATTCATTCCAAGACTATGGCACTGTAGTAGGCCAAAGTTCCTGGTGGGATCGCGTTCTTGTTAAAAATCCAATCAAACTATTCTTCGAAAGTATGAATCTCTGGCCAGTCAGCCCTAACGCGACGATTATCAAGTTCGCTTTAGCAAGGCAAGACGAGGTATCGGCTGATCAGCAACAATATACAGCAAAGGAGCTTCCTAGCAAAAGGGGTACCGACTTTCTTCAACGTTTCTTACAATCCCAGGACAAGGACCCGGAGTTTCTGACTGATGATCGAATCACCGCTATGTGCGCATCCTTGATCATTGCTGGTTCTGACAGCACTTCCATCAGCTTGTCTAGCGTCTTCTACTACCTCTTGAAAAATCCACGCGTATACAAGAGATTAATGGAGGAGATCGATGGCGCACACGATTCAGGTGCTTTTGTATCAACTCAAGATAGTACTGGTGCGGGAGATGTTATTCCTTTCTCCGCTGCTAAGAAGCTCGTCTACCTCGACGCTGTGATTACTGAGTCTTTCCGAATGCACCCAGCCGTTGGATTGCTTCTTGAACGCGTCACACCGCCACAGGGTGCCACTATAGATGGGAATCATGTACCTGGAGGAGTCGTGGTTGGCTGTAATGCATGGGTTCTGCATCAGGACAAGGAGATTTTCGGCGAAGACGCGAATATCTTCCGACCCGAGCGATGGCTTGAGGGTGAAGGTGCCGATCCTGCACAGATCGCGAAGATGAAGTCCAGTATGTTTCATTTCGGAGCAGGATCAAGAACATGCATTGGAAGAAACATCAGCCTCTTGGAAATATACAATATTGTTCCCAGTTTCCTAAGGAAGTTTGAGGTAAGCATTCCAGACACACTATCCCAGGGCTTCGCTGATACCTTTGGGTATAGATTGAAATTGATGAAAGCCAAGAACCAATGTATTTGAAGAATGCCTTCTTCGTGCATCGCAAGAACTTCAATGTGCGCATTGATTTGAGATAGGCAAACATGAAACAGGGTCATTGAGGCGGCATAGACTTGCCGATTAATGAATGTTGTAAGCTTAGCAATAAAATCCGTCCCCTAGCAGAAAATCAAATTCCGACTGCCCAAAGAAGTCGTTGTTCATGCTGAAGTCGTGATGCCTAGGAGCAGAAGTGCAGAGTGCTCTAATCTCAGATGCGGAAGCGCCAGACGTAGGCAGCTCTCTAAGACCTGATCAATACGGCGTTAGATAACGCACACTAGAGGTAACTGCTGTCGAGCTGAAGGACTTACAAACTGAGTCTAGCTTTTGAGTGAAGATTTCGAGCGCTTCACGAGCTTCTCGAAACAATGTACTAGTTCGTTGCAGTACTTTCATGTTATAAAGGCATTGCCCCAATATATCTCTGATCCTAGATGTCGGAGTGGCAGTCTTCGCTTCAAGTTCAGGACGGATGTGGAAAAGCAGTGCAAGACAGAAAAGATGCATGGCTAGTATGAAACCTGCTTCTCGTTAATATTACTGTGTCTGATCGCCGCATAAAGCCGGTCCTTACAGGCATGATTGGAAATCCATCGGACGTTGTTGTGGTTAATGAAATCTTCGCTTTGTGAGATGATGCAAATGATTTGATTCAAGTTCTCGAGCACAACGAGATCGCTCTTGATGGTCGGCACACATTGCTCGAAGAGAGATTCGGCAGCTTCATCTAAGCTGGAGGAGCTGACACTAATGTCCAGCAACCTTTCAATGACCGGTCTGTTAAGCATGATCAAAGCGCGGTAGTAATGTACTGTCAGGGATATTCTGAATCGATTCTCATCGATCTGGAATGTAAGGACGGTGCAAATATCTTGTGGTGTGATGAGACTTAGACGAGGGTCGAGTTGTTGGCGCCACTCTTCGAATCGCTGGTACAATTGCAATCTTAATGCAAGCAAAGACCACGTGCTCAAAGATATATCCCTCCCAATGTTGTGTTGGTAAACGTCGCTGAGCATGGCTGCAATGATACTGTATAGGTCGCTTTGCATCGTTGTTAGTTGAAGATTCGCAAGAACGATCATTGAGCCTTACGTTTGATACTTGTGTTGAAGAAGGCTTTCCACTTGATATTCGTGCGCGAGAGATGACACGTGGTGAGTCTGTCTCGGGTCTTCTAGTTCAGGCGTACATATGTGCTGTGACGGAATTAGACACGGTCTACCCAGGCACATGCAAAGCATCCTAAGTAGCTTAGCTTGTAGTTGGAGGAAAACTGATTGATGATGAAATACCTATCCTGGTTGATCAAACTATACCATAGTCTCTTTCTCGATTCGGAATCTGATGGCGAAAGCTCCTTGTAACTGGAAGGGCAATGCAGACCGAGCTGAAACGCGGCTTTTACCGTCAAGGCATGGTACGTTCCACTGCTGACAGACATCTGCTGTTGCTGTTGATAGCTTGTCACGAGCAGTAATGCTTGAACTAAGGGACCTGTCAATACCTAATGAAGAAGCGAAAGAATAATAACTAACTGAGTTCCAGACTTGCGCCTCGGAGAGTTTTAGGTGTCAGATATTGTATGGTCCGCTGAAAGTACACGTCACACTGAGGATCTTCAATTGCCAAGCACGAATATGCAAACATGATGTTGACGAGTGCTCGCTTCGTTGTCGATCCTGACTTGCGAGACCCAAAGAGCAGTTCCTTGAGAGATGATGTCAAGGTCGCTTTACTAACGAAAGGAAAGGCACCTGCGCTAGTTGCTATGAAGCGGTCAAGCATGGAGAATGACTCTGAAATGGTTGGTAATGTCGCCGCGGAGTCACTCTTAGGGCTGCTTGTTTGGCGTGCTTCTGATGTGTTGACCTCACTCCAGTCTTCGGTTGTCAGTGATTGGATTCGATCATGCTGTGGCGGCGCACCACGCAAGAAGCGTATGAAGCAACGTGATATCGATCGAAAAAATGCATGGTTCGAAGACAAACCTATTAATGTTGTTAGAGAGCTCGTATAGTGAAAGCTGATCACTCACCGAAGTATCCAAACTCGGATGCGTGCCGGTCCTGGAAAGCCTTTGCTGCGTGGACCTCCTCACTAGCTTCTTGTTCAGAAGTGTCACCAGCTGTGTCAGAATCGATATTGCTAGTATCTCTTGCTTCAGTGTGAGCACGCAGTCTATGGATCATATCAGGGCGCTGGGTTACAATGTTCACAGTATCATCAGGGGCAGTCGTTATTGAGTATCCGGTCCCCATATGCAACTGATGTTGCGGTTTTCTGACTTTGTGCATCGCCTGAGTTCGACTGTCGCTGTCAGTTTCATCCAAGCTGAGCTCTATACACATACCCATTTATTCTTCTGGAACCAGTCTTTCGGGACGCTTTCGCATATACACAGTCGATGCCGAGGTGCTGACACGTCAAGCAAGCAGGCTGTATACCATCGCACTGATAACGCTATGGGTCAACAAATGATACAAGAATACACTGGTCTAAGAAATGCCAAGGCTCCCGAAGCAATGAATCTTACCTTGGTCTTTCTAGACCTGCAACTTTGACACGCGAGCGATACACGTTTTCCCCTAGTCAGAGCTAGCGCTTGAGGTGATGACAACTCTCCATACAGATTATCGTTAGCGGTCACGGCCGCTGCTGGCATGACAGTATCTTCAGCGGCCATCTTTTCGGATGTCTTTACAGCATAAGATCGTTCAGCAAGTTCGGGTAGGATCGTGAGTTCTGGTCGTCGGAACACCAAGTGATGGTGGCAACGGATCGGGAATAACGGATGCCGAAGATCCCGACCCCGCTCTCCACATCCCGCATTTTCCCCGCATTCTACCTTCACAGCTCTTGCTCGTAGAGTCTGTCCATGCGAAACGATGGCCGAATGGTTTACGGAGATAGATTTGGATCCGCTCTTGCTCGTACAACGTCGCACCGGCCAGTCTAATTTAAAGAGGTCACAACCGTGAAATGGAAGTTATGCAGCTAGCAAGATTATCATTATGGCCCTCTTGCCGATTTCATTACTGGCCTTGTTGACATTTTCGGCGGTCTATCTACTATCATGGATGCGCCATTCGCTTCAAAATAGAGGGAAGCTGCCATTGCCTCCGAAACCACCAGGCGTGCCACTGCTGGGAAACGCGATCGACATTATCCGATCCGGAAAGACAGGCTCCCTACACTTACTTTTCGGCCAGTACGCCCGCGATCACGGCGAAATCGTTCGTGTACAAGTTGGGTTCTTTACTCAGTACTTCATCAATAGTGACGAAGCCGTCAAAGCTATCTTCGATAGAGCATCTGCCACGACATCGGAGCGCCCACGCTGGATCGTTAGCAACGAACAGATATGCAACCAAGAGAACGTGTTGCTATTAAGCGCCAGTCATCCAAGATGGAAACACCAGAGGAAAGTTATCTTGCAAGGTATGACCAGTGTCACACGCGCCGATGCTGGTCTGCACTACCTGCATTTTGAAACTGCAAAGTTTCTAAAGCAAGTTGCTAGTAATAACAAGCTAGCCGGCAATAGCGTCCAGCTCTTTAACGAAATTGGCCGGTATACGTACAGCGCGTTCGCCGGTCAAACATTTGGCATGGATATCCCAGACGAGAAAGATCCAGTAATCGAATACATTTACCGCAGCGGATTAGAACAAATATTAGGAACACTCTTTGGATCTTACTTCGTCGATATACTCCCAATCTTAGATAGATTGCCTCTTTTTCTCAAGCCTTGGGAGAGAAAGGCGAGAGAGCTCTTTCAAGACAACAAGAAATGGTCTATCGAGCGCCTACAGCGAGTTGAGAAGGCCATTGAGGCGGGCAGAGTTAACGACTCTTTCTTAGCTCGTGTATTACAGGACGAGAAAAACATGGGATTTGAAGACCGATCTGAGGCTGCCTATCTAGCCTTGATGCTTATTATAGGCGCTGCAGATACCTCAAAAATATCATCATGGTCTTTCCTCGAAGCCATGATGCGATTTCCTACTGTTCAGGCCGAGGCGCTCAGCAAGATCGAAGCTGTAGTTGGAGTTGCAGACCGCCTACCAATCTACGAAGACCTCGAGTCAATACCTTACATCCGCTACCTGATGAAGGAACTGTGGCGTTGGCGCCCACCTGTTGCACTCGGTCATCCGCATATGACTACCAAAGAGCTGAATTACAAAGGCATCCGTCTGCCTGCCGGCTCTCGTATCCATCTCAACTCGTGGGCCATAGGGCATGACCCGGGCCGACATGTCGATCCAGATCGCTTCTGGCCTGAACGATACGAGGGAGACTTGACGAACAGCGAGCAGAGCAAGAATTCTGCCGACGTCAAAGACCGCGATCATTTCGCTTTCGGATCCGGTAGACGTATCTGTCCCGGGTATCATGTCGCTGAACGTTCACTGGCAATTGCCATCATGCGTCTAGTGTGGGCGTTTGAAATCGTACCAGCGCAAAACGCCAAGTTGCCACTTGACCCAAGAGACTTCCCTGGACATATGCCAGGAAACCCTGGAGAGCATATGCCTGTCATGTTGAAGGTTCGTAGTGAGGCGAAGAGAAAGGTGATTGACGAAGAGTATGAGAAAGCAAAGGCTGCACATCCTGCGATGCAGCCTCTGAACCATGATGGATGGTCTTGGAAGTTCTGAAGGGAAAACAATATATAACTGTTATGCGATACATGCCCGCTGAGATCAGTGTGAGCATCATGAATGTCTTACCAGATACTACTTGATAGCTGTTTCAACATGTTACTATACCAGCAGCCCTGGAGACTACCTAGGAAAAGCTGCTCTGAATCTTCAAGAGGAAAGCCGCAGGTCATGCGTCTGCGGTAAGATGGCTTGCTTGGGTTTGGTGACATGTTCATCTTCCAATACGTCTCTATTGTAATCGCAACTCGAAAGGTATGATCAATACGAGTCGATTCCTCCTATAATCCCTTTGGTTTGGTTTGAATAAGCAGCGTATTGTATAGTACTATGTAAAACGTCTTCAGATCCTTGAAGTATAGTATACACAAGGTGTGGTCTGTATGCTATGGATGTCACTTTCACAGATGCGGTAGAGGCTGCCGCATCACAGACTGTGCCACTATCCTCGTACACCATCCTCGCACGTCGCTCTAAGTAAATGACCATCATAATCAGCGGCTACGGTAGACGGCAATCTCATCACAGCTCGGCCGAGGCTAAGTAAATAGCGGGCTGCAGGATAGACGTCCTAACCCCACTTTCCCCGAAGTTTCCTGAGCGGCCGAACGCAGATACTACACCTGCACCAAGAATATCCAAGAATCATGTGGAAATAATAGATAAAATTTGTGGAAAGGAATATGATCTCAATGTACCTAGGTGTGCACGACGTTTGCTAAATTCCAGGAGTGGGAATCTTAAAAGCGGCTCGCCTGCAGTGTGAATTTACGTTACGCTCACCGATACCAAAATGGCTGATTGTTGATACATCCAATAGGGAGCGCACTAGATAGAGGACTGCGGCACCCGACGCATCGAGTAACACGTCTCATTTTTGCTTGAATTTGGAGTACATACCCGTTCCCGATCCGACTATTGTGTATTCAATGATGCTTTGGTCCGAAGGGCCGGATCGGGTCGCGCTCGCCTCTCGTTATGCTCCGACGCGAAGTACTTATCACTATGAACGGTGTATCCCCCATGTTTCCTGAGATTTACTATTCACTCACACCAAGACAAAGTAAACTCGCCTTGGAAGCCATCGCTTGTGGTTTTTTTTTATCCATCACCACTGTAACGAGCTCAAATCGTCCACTCATACGAACTTTTAACAGAATGGATATTCGCCAATCTTCTAGCATGCCACACGTGCAAGAACCGCTTGGAAAACCCTCACCATATATCATTCCTGCATACGAGGGCGATACCATGATGATACCTGGCAGCAAGGCTACTGTACGCCTACTCGCCGGTGCGAAAGAGACTTCGGGTCTTATATCTGTGTTCGGGTACGATGGTACCCACGGGGACGCTCCAGGCTTTCATTATCATAATTTGGCTCATGACGTTTTCATGTGTACACGAGGACACATAAAAGTCTGGGCGGGAAATCGCTGTAAAATTCTTAGTCCGGGAGATTTTTGCTACGTTCCCCCTAAGGTCGTGCATCAACCGCAGCTCATCGATGATGGAAACAACGAATCAATCGGAGTAGTCACTCCTGGACAATGGGTTGACTTCTTTCGGCTAATCTGTAGGAAGTACGATGGTGTTGTTGCGGATGAATTTGATACAGGCAGCATAAGAGAATTGATTGGATCTAGAATCATGGAGATCAAGGAGAAGTACGACGTCGTCTTTCAGCCGGAATTTCAGGGCGCGGAAATCAGCGACTTGACAAAGGAAGCGGATTCTAAGTTGCCCGATGAGCCTGGCAAGGAGTACTATCTTAAGGCGAACACAGGACCGTGCCATCTGCTCGAGGGTGTGCTGAGCAGGCCATTCATTACTACTAAGCAAACTCAGTCGCCCACAGGACACTTCGCGGCTACAGCTATCGAGTCGAGTAACCGCTTGGCAAACTCAGTGTTGAGTAGGCCATTCACGTTCACAAAGATCCACCAGGTGTATCATGTTCTAGACGGAGCGATCAATGTCACTCTCGATGGGAGTGCGAATGTCATTCGAGCAGGAGAGACAGCTTTTGTTCCGGCCGGCACTGAAATCTCGATTGAGTTCCTCGACCGATACAACCGCTTCTGGGCGTACTCGAGCGGAAATGGATTAGAGGCGCTGATCGCGGATGCTGGTGGTAAGTTCGAGGGCACTCTTGTGCCAGACAAAAGTAGACCGCTTGATAAAGAGGCGTTGAAGAATGCAGCAGAGAAACATGATGTCAAGATCTCGAGTTAATACATGCGTACGTAGCAATACCGATCAGAACACGCGAAAAGATCTCCTTGAAGTGGCGCTTATACATTGTCTTCACACTTCCACGTCAGTAGACGCGGCTTCAATACCAACATATAGTACTCGGCATCTGCTAGATCATGTGTGGACATTGTATTGAGAATGGTTTAAGAGAATACCATCTGGGTGAAACATTGGAATTGAAGTCACATTCCGTCTCTCAGACGCTTTCTTGACGCCATTCTAATACACCGAGTGCTGCCCCTCTGTAGCGATTGTGCGTTAAAAATCAATGAGAGCACCATCTTTGATCATTGACACACCGGCCATAAAGGATCTGTATATCCAATCATCTCCATTTTGCCCATTCTCGTTGTCGTATACCAATGTGTCCCTTCCGCTAAGAAACCGCACCTCCACTCAATCCTGACAAGTCGTATGATCCAGGTCACAGTGATCCAAGTCCTCCTCGCCCCACTAATCTCGGTGCAGTTCGTCTTCATCGTCCTCAAAGATGTGGAAGCTTAGACTGGTACCAACTAGCATGCTCGTTTCGTGGAACAAGAGGCTCTCTGACCTGTAGTCATGTATACCCGAGTTGGCGCACGCTGTGAAGAATTCACGAAGGGTACCCGGGTTATAGAAGTTTGTGTGCTTGAGAAGGACGCGGCGAATTGAGGACGAATGTACGTTGATGATTTGCGCAAGATTAGGCACAGTAGTGCTCGTGACAAGCCCGTCAAGTTCGAGTGAGCGGACGCGGAATGGCGGGCTAGAGCCTAGTAGCGCGAAAAAAGAAGTTCCTGAGATTCGGCAGACGTTGAAAGATACGACCAAACATCCATGGCACCTTGGAGGTACTGATGGCAGCCACCACACAGGGTTTTCCCGTTGCTAGATCCCCGAATCGTGATGGCTGGCAATCGAAGATAGTGTGCACCTCGAGTGCGCGAATACGCTTGGCAAATCGCGTGCAAGACAATGCCTCGAGGTGCGCGACGCTTGCCATGGTCGTTCGACATCGTCGTCTGGAGAAGCATACGTTGACCTGATCAGAGTAGTTAGTTGTGAGAGAAAATGACTCTGAAGGCCTCGCTGGGTTCTACGTAATGCTCAAAAGTATACAAGGAGTAGCAAATATATAGTAGTGGAATAGTCAAGTAGATAGGAGGTGAAGAAGAAAAGAAAAAAAAGAATAGCATTAGGGAACAGTAGTCAAGAGAAAAAAATTAAAAAAACATGGTTGATAGTAGTAAAATTAGTAAAATCTTAGTATAGTAACTAGTTTAGTCTACTAACCAACTTGCAATACGTTAATATTATAGGTTATTTTTGATTTAATTACTAGTAGAAATTCATTATCCTAATATACTTAGATACTTCCAGATTGATTGAACGTCCGTATAACTACACTCCCTTCCTGTTTCTCTCCTAGCTCATCTGCCTGTTCTTCGACATGCCAGTCCGCTCTATTCACTACGGCGAGGGCTTTGACCCTTATCTTCGCTCGCTCTACCAAGTGGACCATCATTTCGAGTAGAGCCCGGCCACCCTTGCGATGCGATGTTCCCCTACGCTGTGGAATCGCACAGCATTTATCCACGCGATCCAGGACTATCCAGACTGTTTTCCTAGTATCCAGCATGTTCAAAGTCCTAAGAGCCACATTTTCCAGCGTCCTTTGGACTTCATGTGGATGTGGATTAGGGGATTCCACCACCCGCGCGTATGACTCTAGTTCTGCCCACAGCTCAGCAAACTGTACCTCATTTCGCAACACGTCCTTGTTGAGGTTCAGCAGGCGGAGTATCAAGAAGGCAAGAACGTTCTGGCCAGTGTCATCTGCCTCGCCGAGACCGAGTAGATAGAAGGCGCATGGGTCGGAGTTCAGCACACTGTCCACCGTGAGCTTGGCAATTAAGTCGAGTGCCACGGGCGAGACCCAGCAGTGGCTGGCCCCGATGTTGTAATTCTCACCCGAGAGGACAAGCACGCGTGAATGTGGAGATGAGAGCCATTCTTCGTATGCCGGGTCGCTCACAACAGAACGCAATCGCTCGTCAAGTGTCTTCTCTGAGTACCAATTGTTCTGGAACTCGGCCCAGACGTTTCTTCGGTGGCTGTCTAATTGGGCAAGGTGAGTCTCGTGCGAGAACGCTTTGAGCCCAAGTAGTTTGCGGATCTTTTCGAGGTTCTCGAAATCACGGTCGTTTTGTAGTTCTGCAGTGAGGCACGCGAAATGTTAAATCTCTGTTTTTACACAGTTGCGAATGCACTCTATGCAAGGCTGTAGACACACCTTTTATACGATGTTTGAGATCTTCATGCGAGTGAATGTTAGCTGCTACGAACGACCTGTTCAGCCGATATGGGTTGACTGACCTTCAATCTCGCGCTGGTGTTCTATCCTTAGCATGTTAGCTTTCGCATATGCCATGGCGAGGCAGGAACAGTAAGACTGACCGACATTTAGAGCCTTAACCTCTTCCAGATTGGTTTTTATAGCGTCGACGTTCTTGTTGAGTAGCTCTTCGCACACAAGCCTGACATCAACTACTGAGTTTTTCACGCGCGACGCCTGTTCGTCCAGGCTACTGTGGCTTTTTAATGCTCGGATCCATCGACCTGGGTTGAATTGGCGGCTCAGCAAATGCAGATCAGATTCGAAAAGATGGGATACACTGCTTACGAAAAGCTCCGCGGCTATAGAAATTCACAGCCTCGATACAGAAATTGATGAAGCTGTCGTAAGCGTCTACGATCTTGGACTGCAGCAATTTGTCGAGCTCGCCATTGTCATTGTAGATATGCTGGTACATGCGCACACCCGGCAACCGGTCTTGGATATCCAGCAAGGTGGACCTGATCTGGTCTTCCATTCTCGTCCGATTTTTAGCTACCTGTTTTAGAGCTGTAAGTTTCCTTGTTCAGGTTGTATTGAGGGATAGGGCCCAGCTGAGCATCATACAGCAAACAGAAAACAGATGGTTCCGACTGCCATGCCTCCATAAGGTGCGCCAAAGTTCTTAACAAGATCTAGCATAGGGTTGACATCCTGTAAAATGTCGTATGCCGACGCCGCTAGGCTGGTAGCGCCTTTTGCAACCCGTCCCGCCCTGTGCTCGTGCTCCGTGTCGAATGCTGCCTTTGCGCCAAGAGCAGACTCCCAGAAACCTTTGAAGGCCTCTTTGCTTTCGATGCTTAAGGCAGACTGCTCTTCTTGGCTGAAATTGTGTGTCCTCCCTACTCTGTATCGGAGTTGTCTCTGTTTATCCTCGGACTCGGAGAGTTTGTCTCTAGCAACGCTGTTAGTAGGTAGGAACGCGCAGTAGATGGAATGTTCTAAACATGTACATGTCCCTCTGGCTGAGCCGTTTCATGCTCTCTGGTGCATCCTCTGTTTGAAACATAGCGATAGACTGGACCTTAGAGTATTATCGAAGGCGGCTCGCGAGACAGTGTTGGTCTTATTGCGGGCTTGGCAGGATAAAACGCTCGTGGAGTAGCCGGATTCTACAGGCTGATTGCTACGCATCTCAACCATGTGGAGAACTTAGAGCTGAAGGAGGGAGGCCAGCGTCACAACCGTGGTCTTGGCGCTTACCTCGCTTGGAAAATGAACCTCGGGCAGCTCGTGTGAAGATGGCGGACGAGTAAATAAAAAGCATGTGCAAGGCAACCAGTATCGCTTACTAGTGTTAGTCAGCAGCTGAATAGCGTCAATTGCATGACATAGCTTGTATCATCGGTCCTGGTGTGTCCCGCAGCGACTACCTGCCGTTACATTAAGCCTACTGTTACATTGAGCATGCACCACCTCGCTATAAGCGAGGTGGCCGGAACAACGTGAAGGCTCGGACTACCGGGTTCGCAATATTCTATGCATCATCGAGGTGGCCTCCGCGCAGGAATCATCAATCGAAGAGTACTTTTCCATCTACACAATCGCATCTAAGGCTTCTGTACCTGCTAAAAAATTCTCTATATTGTAATACTTGTCACAGCGTCATTTTACGTCGTTGTTTTTACTTGCAGCCTTGCAGTACTGCTCTTTAGTTGCCCGGACGATGACTTGTCTCTTCACTATTCCTGTTTTACATAAAGCAATTTTTGATATTATTGGATTAGGCACAATCAAACCCTGCTGGAGACTGAGGGGAAGGGAGGGGGATGCATGAGATATTGCGAAGCACCAACAATATCGATTTACAAAAGCGAGAGCCTTGCATGGAACCCCATCCGTTCGGCATGCGCCATGCACAGGACTCTAAAGGGGATATTATTGTTCTATCAACCTCCAATCTAATATCAGCAATTTATGTGTATACGACCGTCGCTATAGCCAGGAAGACTCATTGAGTGGGGGCCAAGAAAGTATCCGATGAGGTCCAATACATTCGAACTGGAGGCAGACAGGGCAAGAAGGTTAGCAAGCTTCTGCACATTGGAACCGGGTAGTAGCGATAGAGTACAGGGCGAGTTCGCATTGCGGTGAAGCAAGATCGGGCCGTCCCATGGCTGGATGGCGGGGAGTTAGCGTGGGCTTTCCGTAAAAGCTGATTGGAGCTTTCCGTGTCTCAGCCGCGCAAGCTCCTGATATCACCTCGTGATTTTCTTCGAACATTATCTCACAAAAGCTTTTCTAAAAGATGCCTCCGCGGGGCGTTCATCAAGTGACTCTTGTAGCGGGAACCCCAAACAACTCTAATTTAAGTCAAGCCAGGGTCGAAGACCTTTTGGACCAAGCGAATTAGGACAGAGAGGAGGAAGGCCCACAGGAGACCGCGGACACCTGTAAGCAAGCCACATCTGCTACCAGCTGAGCTGATAGTATCTCAGCTCTTTCTGTCGACCGACCGATCAACGTACGCCGAGATCAGCAGGAAGCTCTGGTGCTCTTATCCTTCGCATGCTTCTTTTTCTCGGTGGCTGCAGGATGCCCAATTCTACGCCTGGCTGCTTATCAATAAATGCAGTAGAACTTTGCAGATGTGTCCCTCTCCACAGAGGGAAGGCTGCAGCAGCAGAACTAGCAAGGGGCGATGCTAGGGGCGATGCTGAGCTCAAGAGGCGGGCTAAATTGCGTGGTAGTCTCAAGCACGTTCACCTTACAGTATCTAGAAAAGAGCATCGGGTCGTATCTATCTTGCTATTCTTGCTATTGGCTAACACTTGCGATGCAGGCACCTTTCTGGCAAGGCGAGAGGGTTGCATCTTATCAACCTAGAATAATGGTCGATAGGCTGCAGCTGCGCAGCTCCCTTTGGCGCAATGGATGACACCAGTAGGGGCTTGTTCATGTTAGCGCTAGCTGCTTATTCCCTCGTATGGCGTAGCGGGGCCATGTATGCAGAGCAAGATGGCAAAAGGAGGTAGCCACCTGAACGCGCCGAGCCACACTAAGATTGGATGCCTACGGCGGTTATTCCACAATGGCATACTGTTAATATTTCCGGTTTATCCGCTCCTTTGGCCACTAAGCCTTCGCACTGTGTCTTGTCGTGCGATATCGGTTCTCGTTGGCGCAACGTCGCTATCCCGACTGAAGCTTCCTAATCATGCTGGATGCAGGAGAGACATCTTCGGTGTCGGTGCGTATGTGGATCTTTTCGACACGCTTCCCAGGCTTACTCGTCATTCAGGCCCTACTGGAAAGGCTGGCGGTTATCGAGAAGAAGCTAGGCGAGCTGGAGCTCAAGCAAAGTGGTGCACCCCTCACAGAAGTAGCACTCGCCTTGAAAGAGGAAGTCGAGAAAAAGGAGAAGTCAATTGAAGCGGATATCTCGCTTGGAAACACAAAGGACGATGAGACATGTATCTCAACTGCCGTCCTTACCCGTGCATTTATCAGCTGTAACGAAACTGATCAGAAGAAAGATGAAGAGCCCACATCCCGAGTTAAAGTTGTCGTAAACAGGACAGATCCCGAGACGGGTGAGCCAATCGAAGAGGATGGTAAGCTGCGAAAATCCAAAGATAAAGACGTAGACCACAACAAGTACGCGTTCATCCTGCGCAAGAAGGTCTATGAGAACCAGTATACGCCATTTCCAGTCCAGAACAGCTCCGAGGTCGACATAACCAGCTTGGACTTGTGGGCTCTCCTGAAGGAGCATCTCGGTCACTACCCGTACCACATATTCCGGGATTCGCCTGTTACGCTCTCCTCGCCCTACGAGCACATCGTCTTCCAGTTTGACGAGCTGCGCGTAGAGTCTGAGAAAGTTCCGAGGGATGAAAAGGACAAGCAGGCTCGCGCTGATCTGGCACTTCTTCTGGACACCATCTCGGGCGGCGCGTCGGGCGACGAAAAACTGGACAAGTATTTTAAGATGCGATCCAACTACAAGAAGCAGCAGCCCGAAACAATCCAGTTCGAGGATTTGTGGACCGTTTTCCCACCCGGAATGCTGGTATACGGGCGTCCTTTCCAGAACGAAGATCAAGTTTTCGTGGTTAGAGACAACCGCGGAACCTGGCCGTGGCGAGAACAAAACCGCGTAGGTGGGCGTGAGCTTGCGCCTTGGAAGCTAGATGCATGGTCCTACGACTGGAAGGACGGCTCCTTCGGCCGCACCCAGTTCACCCTCGTCTTCGAACACTTCGATGGCCACCTGCCGGTCACGTCTCTTCCTTTTTACCCATTCGAGCTGCACCCCGAGCATGAAGCCGTGTATGCAAAACTTATCGATCGCGGTAAAGAATTCCGTAAGATTTGCGAGGCCAAGGAAGGCTCACGGCTTTTTGAGTACAAGGGCAAGACCATTCTGGAGAAGAAAGGGTTTTCGGGCATGAAGCATGACGACGAGGTTAGTGCTCTCGAGTCTGGGCCATTACCGGACGTTGAAGACTGACAGTGGACGCATTCACAGGCTGACGCCGAGCTTGACTTCCCATCGTCCAGCTCATTTCATCTGCCAGACTTTGCAAGACTTGTTGGACTTGGGCGCGGGGGGTTTAGCGAATCTACCACTCAGCCCGTCCAGTCTTCCGAAGTGAGGACCACTCCCCTCTTCCCTTAACAACGTAGAACTGCATCGAAGCTAACACCCACACCAGATCCAAAGCAGGGTCATGGTGGACTACGAGTCATATTTTCAATACGGGGGGACAGACGGGCGAAACGGGCAACTAAAGCCGGGTGGCGTGGGCATGGGATGCGCTTGCTCGGATTGCTTAAACAACGATGGCTTGACGCAACGGTACAGGACGCGGTTTGACACCGCTCAGTATGTACACGCCAAGGAGTGGGAGCCCGAGCAGTACCTGATATGCCCGCCTCGCGTGCTAGGGTACATTCTGCAGGAAAAGCAGTGGGCGCAACTGCAGGTATCGCTGCTGAATCCGCTTGCACCAGAAGACGAGACGGACGCCTGGAACTCTCGGCTCAAGCTGGCTGACGATGTTAATCCGATCAAAGAAAAAAAAGGAAAGAAAGGTGGGACCCCTTGAAGTTGGAGTAGAGGATAGGGTAGCTAACTAGCACGTGTCCAAAAGAGGACGACTCCACCAAGAGCCTGCTCTTCGACCTAGTCCGCAGCCACACCTCGAAAACGGCGCGCAAGAGTGAAGACGAGGAGGAGACCCTGGAGGTGGACGACATCATACCGGGCAAGGGCAAGGGCCTCGTTATTTTGTTATACGGTAAGGCAACTCTCCTTCGAACTTCGTTTTGAGATGTTTCCTGACGCGAAAACGCGAATAGGCCCGCCTGGAGTGGGGAAAACCTCGACAGCTGAGACCATCGCCATCGCAACGCGAAAGCCTTTGTTCTCGGTCAGCGTGGCCGACGTTGGCACGCAAGCCAAGCACGTGGAGTCCAATCTCTCTAGGATCTTCTCTCTGGCCACAAGGTGGCAGGCCATCCTCCTTATGTTCGCATCTCCTTTTATAATTACAAGCCTTTACCATCGTCAATTCCCTCTATCCGGTTTGTTTACTAACTACTATATAGTGACGAAGCCGATGTCTTCCTCGAGAGTCGCGGCCGTGGCAACGCAATTCGGTCCACAGACAAGAACGCTTTAGTCTCGGGTACGCTTATATCCTCATCTCCAGAATAAACAGCAGCAGCTTGCTAACATGTCACTTTAATTGCAGTCTTCCTGCGCGTGCTGGAATACTATCAAGGCATCATGTTCCTAACGACGAACCAAATCGCCGAGTTCGACGTGGCCATCCCGTCACGTATTCACGTGGCTATCCGGTATGAGAGCTTGAAAACGGACCAGATGGAGGCCATCTTCTGCGGCTTTCTCGACAAGCTGGACCGCAAGGGCCTGATTGAAGACTATGACGAGATCACGGACTGGCTTGACGAAGTCGTTTACAAGGAGGGTTTCGACGGAAGACAGATCCGCAATATTGTTACTACGGCTCTGGGCCTGGCACGCGCTGAGTCCAAATACCGCAGGCAGGGCGGCAAGCTGAGCAAGAAACATATGAAGAGAGCCTTTGCCAATGTCAGTGCTTTTAAGCGCGATTTCAACACTCAGATGCAGAGATATAAGGATAGCCAAAATAAGATGATCAAATAGTGTGTGGGAGGACACTTGAGGTTTATTGGAGAGATGAGAGTTTTGGATCAGTCCTATTAAACCAAAGGGGAAGGTCCCAAAAATGTTTCAACCCCCCAAACAAACACTATGTAGTCATTTCTGAATCATCTTTGGTATTTAATAAGGGGTGATAGTGTGGAGAGCAATGCCTAGTATGGTGCCAAAACGTAACCGCCGAACACAAATGATTCTCTAACATATAATTCCACATCCATTGTCTTGTTCAACAGGAGTTCCGCAACTGGCCATATGACGAATGCAGAGTAACTGCGTTTCTCAATGCAACGCACAAGCTCTGGAAGCATGATCACAAGCCGAAGATACCCAGAATTAGTAGAACAAGATCAAACCTCGCTCCCCCTCCTTAAATATCGTTCGTCTCGTCCCGCTATCTATACCATGTAGTATGTGTAGGAGCTTAGCTCAAATAACAAAAGGCAGTAGGATCTCTAAACCCAGATGACTAAGAACTAACATCAGTTTATTGGTTTTGAGAGAACTCAAACGGTCGGGGTAATTGTGTTGATGGATTCCAACACATTAAAGGGGGTTGAATAAACAGATTGGGCATTTTCGCAGGCTAGTAATTGCTATCCTGTTATAGTCATACTTGAAGCTTTCTCTACTCACCTAGACCTTCTGAACAAATTATACAAGCTAGAAATAGAATCTTGACATCCTATTTGACATATTGGGCTGCTTGTAGGACGACGTGTTCGATTGGATGGCGAAAGCAAAAGGCAAATACGAAGATAAGGTCAAGGGCCTAAACTACTTCTTCCGATGGCTCTGGAGAAAGGCCGCCAATAGTAACCAGGCGATCCAGCTATGGCCCGAGCTCATCCTGAACGACTTCGGAATATCGGTAGCTCGCAGCGTCATGGCAATTTCATTCCATGTATGTGAAATCACTGTTGTTATACTAGAGGACCACATCAGCTGATATGGCCATGAAGATGGCTCAAAAATCCGCTAAGAAGGAAGAGAAGATATTCAGCGCTTTTAAGTAAATTACAGACACGATAGGGTTAGCTGTACCAAGAAGGCTCAGTTTGCACGGGAATAAGGAGATGCAACAATGCTCAGTTTCACTTTATATCACTCTGCTCGACGTGGTCAAAGATCTCATATGGACTCTCAACCCCAAAGCCAACGGTAAGGAGGAAGCTGTTTCTGCATCCTCTTCCCTGCAAACCTAGCCTTACTTGTCTATTTCTAGACAGAAGGTAATGCGATCAGTCAGTACAAGCAAAAACGAGATAGATGGAAGACAATCGACATAGAAGCTTTACTAGAGGAGGTCAAGTAGAAGGCAGCAGACATTAAGCCCTTGAAGTGAAGTGAAATTGTTATATCAATTAACTAAGTACATGATTAGTAGAATTTAGATATATTGGCTAGTAACTTAAATAGCTAGAGAATATAGTGTGTAGTTTTTCAAGTTCTATATTTCTTCTAGTCACTATATTATCTTCTCTTCGAAAACTAACCATTCAAAGTCTTAATACTAGAAGCTTTATATTATCTTTAGTTAAGATCTGACGTATTTTATGAGTGAATAGCTTATTTAAGCGAGTAGCTTTGTCAGATACTACAGTACTAGGTCAAAAGTTTAGTCTCGCTAGCCGAAATTCGGCCATCACCGCAACCCCGCGATTATGTTTCCAACACTAAAATTTCCACTAAGACAATATTTTTTTAAAAGCTAAGAAGTGTTTGTATTTGCTATATACTAGTACTTTATCTAATAACCTCGCGCGCGTCTATAGGCCTGCAGGCGGCGCGGTATTAAGCCAATTAGTGTCTTTATATAATTATTTAGTATACCCTACTAGCACTCTCTTAACGCATTACAAAAGCTATCCTACTCTTTAGTAGCTTAGCTATAGTTGCTATATTATAGATAGAATTAGTATATATATCGTTTAAGTATCTACTAGAGGTGCTTAATAGGGTTAAGATCTAGTAAGTTAGCTAGCTAGTCGAGTAGTATAATATAGTGCGCGTAAAGGAAACCTCGTACGCTACGCGCTATATATATACGAGAATTATCTTGTATAAAGATCTAATTCCGCTACTAGTAAAGTAGAAGATCTTAATAAAGAGCTTTAATATAACTTTAGGCGGTATAACTAGCGCGCGGAGTATCTTGATCCCTTTCTATAACTACTAGTAGGCTATGTTGTGCCCGCTTACGTTTATCTAACTATTTAGCTCCCTATACTATCTACTATAGGCCCTATACAGAAGTAGCCTCCGCGATTATCTTACGCTTCTATTTCTTATATAAATATCTAAAATACTACTCCTATAAGCTACTATATTGCTTTTAAATAGAGCACTTGTTAGAGAACTTAACTGTACGGTAATGCTAAGGGAACGTTCAGTACTATTAGGCGAAAATCTAACGCTTACGAGTATATATAGCGGTTAGTTTTAGACGTTTTAGATAGCGATATTTGCGTATATTACGGCTGCGGAGAACCTGATATAGTGTACTGTGGCTAGGAGGCTTCGAAGGTATTCTATCTAGCGCTATTATAACAGCTTCTTAGGCAAGCTTTTTATACTTAACCTTAGGCGTGGCGCGTGTAATATAATATATAATCTTCTTTTACTAATTAAATATAAGCTTTAGATAGATAGATCTAGGTTTATCGCGTATTATATAGGTGGTGTTAAACTTTTAGTATAGGCGGCGGATCGTGAAGACATCGCGATAAAATACCTCTACCACTTCTTTATAAGTTACGCCGCCCTGCACCATACTAATCGCGATATCACGCTCAGCTAAAGTCATATTTCGACTTCTACGGATCTTTTAATATATCACATAAGAAGATTGGAGCGTTGCAGCGTTGGTGGTGGGTAGTTGAAGTGGGTGGGGTGATTGGTGGAGGTGGAGTGGCTGGGTTTAGCGAGGCGAAACTTTTGACTAGTTACGTAGTAGCAAAAACTATAGTTAACATCTAGAAGATTAAATAGTTAGAGTACTAGAATCTAGAATATAGCTAATCGGATTAGCCGCTAAGACTAATTCCTACTTAAGCCATAATAGTAAAGGCTAAGATCAGAATAAGCAAAATATACTTCTTAACGGGGCGCGCAGGCGTGCCTCAAGTAGAATAGAACAATATTGACACAATTATCATTACCTATCAATTTTCAATCCTTGATAACCTCTCACAATCTGACAGCTCTAGAGTGTATTGATGTGGCATAGTAATGACAAAAGGGTCATGCTAACTACTTAAAAGTCTGCACCGATGGCTATTTTCTTCACCCCGGCTAGATTTTCCTTCAGCGACTCGATCTTAGCCTGCATTGTATCCACAGCTCTAGACCCTAAAGGTAGCCTTAGAAATCCGTTGGACCCCTCAGCCATGCCTTCACCCAATACGTAATCAACAATCGCTTCGGCAGCCTTGACAGGATCTCCTGGTTGATTTCCGTGCGAGGTTTTGAGATGATCTAGTGTTTTCTCTGTGGTCGTTCCTTTGTAAAACGAGCTCATCGGGCGTATGATAGCTGCATCTTTACCTAGGAAATTTGTCCTGAAAGGGCCAGGTTCGACCAGAACAACCTTCACGTTGAATTCACGATATTCGTGCCAGACAGCCTCAGTAAGACCTTCCAGCGCGTGCTTTGACGATGCGTACAGGCTGACGCCAGGTAAGGCCCTCAGACCGCCTGTGGATCCAATATTGATGATCGTGCCGGAGCGCCGCTCTCGCATCCCGGGTAGAACAGCCTTCATCATCCTGAAAACACCAAAGACGTTGGTCTCGTACTGAGCTCGCATATCGATCTCACTATATAAGATATCGCGTTAACTTCTGCAATATCACCATGCAGCTTCTCAGGAGCAAGGGTGGCTTGCAAGGTGTCCTGCATCAGGCTTACCTTAGATCCTCAAATCCGCCGTTGAAGCTGAACCCAGCGTTGTTGACAAGAATATCGATCTTTCCATATAGGTTTTGAGCTTCGTTGACCACGTTTGATAGGTCTGAGTGTGTGACGTCTAAGCTGATCCATTGGCCGCCTTTCGATGAAATCTCATTAACAAGATCTGCATTCTTCTTGGGATCTCGGGAAGTCGCAATGACACGGTGCCCCTTGGCCAGAGCTTGGCGAGTAATTTCTAGCCCAAACCCCGAAGAGCATCCGGTGATCAGCCAAACTGGACTAGACATTGAAGTTGGACGAATAAATGCGTGTTGGGTAGCTTAGTAGATAGAGCTAAGAAGCTGTGAACCGATGAGGAAAAGTCAAAAGAGAAGCCTAAGATATCAAAGTATCGCGTTGTACAAGACTATAAAGAATCATAAAGAATCTTACTTGAGAGGACTTGAGAGGACTTGCATTTAAAAGGTGCTGTAATGTAACGGATATAGTGCGATCACGATGCTCTGTTACTAAGGACGGTAAATCCCGCTCGGACATTACGGCGATAATCAACCGGGGCCGATTTGGGTTTCAGGTACACGGGCCACGATGCTGCGTAGATATGCAAGCGGATGACCTTGCATATCCCCGTAGATCAACCCTAGCGTGAACCTGGATGTGGAATGTCGGTCTGACTGTGACGTTGCGCCCTTGGCTAGCATCTATGCATGTCAACAAAAGACGAGATTCGTGGATCTCCTGCCTCTTTCATTGGCTGGAGCAGCACAATGGATGATTTCGGACAAGAGGACACGAGTTTCGGCGGGTTATTAGAGCTTCCAATAGTCAGGCTACATCGTCTTACGGGCCTTTCCATACTCAGCATCTCCTGCATTCTCAGTGGCGTGGACAATGTTGCGCAAGCCTTGCCTATCACAACTTCAACCAAGCCACAAATGACTCAGCTAGAAGGGCTCGCGTATCCATTTAAGGATGTGAGATACTTAGATCATCATCACCATCATCACCATCACCACCACTACCACCAGCCCTCACTATTGCATGATTTTCTTACCACACCATGTTTCTTTTAGCCGTTTTACTTGCTGTGCAGCTCTGGGTAGTTTCTGGAGCGGCATCCATGCAAGCAAGTAAAACGTCCCTCACCATCGCCGGTCTTGTCAGAAATACCTCCAGTCTCGAGAATATCGCTGTAAGGCACAATGGCGACATACTCGTTATATCCGTGGCATCCTCAGCTGTATTCCAAATTTCATCGACGGGGGCCTATAACGCAATAACAATCGGCCAGATCCCCAACCTCAACGCTACCCTTGGCATTGTCGAACTGGAAAAGGATGTATTCTATATCGCAGCGTGCAATATGTCGGAATTATCTGGAGCCAACAATGAGTTGTGGAAACTCGACATGCGCGCTTACCAAGTTAACAATTGTGGAACAGTCCTCCAATCAGCTCAGCTCAGCCGTGCGGCAGAGATTCCCGAAGCCAAGCTTCTGAACGGCATAACACGTCTTGCACCAAGCGACAACACGAGTATCCTAGCTGCCGATTCTAGCGCAGGAAAGATCTTCAAGATTGATGTATCCACTGGAACGAGCATGTTTGCCCTGCAGCATCCTACCATGGCCACTTTACCAGAAGGGTTGGGGATAGGTGTCAACACAATTCACACCTTTGGAAACGACCTTTACTACACTAGCCTAGACCAGATGCTGTTCGCACGGATTCCGATTTCCCTCTTGAATGGCACGGCTATCGGCCCGTTGACATCATCAGCAACGGTACATTAAAGGCCGTAGATGATTTTGTTCTATCCTCAGATGCTACAAGAGCCTGGGTAGCCGAGAACGGAAGGAATGTCATAGTAGAGGTCGACATAACATCAAGAGAAACTCGAATCGCTGCTAACTCAACCTTTCTGACTTCTCTGAGTTCTGCACCTCGTAGCCGAACTTGCGAGGGCAAGACTGTTTTGTACACCAGTGGATCTCTCATAGTTAATGAAACAGCTACCTGGGTCAAGTCACCAGAGTCGAATTTCTAACCGAATGCTGCGACTGGGATGGTGCGGAATGGGCAAAGTAGTACAAGCAATGGTGACTATCAAATCAAGAGACTGGATAGGGCCGGGCACCCTTGAAACATTACGATGTTGACCGTCGTCTAATTGTAGATAGAATCATATCTCCAAGGCATGAATGAGTTCTATACCATCATTGACGATCAAAAAAACTTCTCGATCCATCCACCGACATTGTGTATGTCGATTGCTATCTTTGATCTGATCTCAAACACGTCATAGCATGAATATTGATCCTGCGCCAAAACAGCCCTGCAGTTGATTCCTTTCGTAATGCGTCTTCAAAATGCGACGAGGCGTTCGAGGTTTTGTTCGCTAGTGGCCATATCTTTCCGACAGGGCGAAGATGTTTCTTTCTAGCAGCTCTGCAGTGACGAGGACTGTACGTATATATTCTGATGGAAGCAGCTAGCAGACGTTGACTGGTGGTTCAGCTAGTTTACTCGGATAGCCTGCATTACTAGATGTACCGGAAGAAAACCTCACAGATCTCCATGTACAGCGGCATATTGGTTCCTTCATCGCCGCAAGCTAAGACGTACGTTCCCGTCATGGAGTCGAAGAAACAAAGTTTCTAAGGCGCTGAAATGGGTTTGAAGATAACGAAACATTTGGTAAGTCTATTGCGATTCATTCGTTTGGCATTGGCTATATGTTAATGAGTGAATCCAGCCTGCGTACTCCCGGTCTGACAGTGTCCCCAGTCGTGCTATGGGGGCATGAGTCTCGGAGACAGGAGTTGGCAGTCGTGGGTGTTCGACGACAAAAGAGTTTCGCCCATATCCCAATACGCTTCCGACGAAGGTGTTAATACTCGGGAGTCGCCGATGCGTGTTCTAACGAATGATCCGAGGAGATCGTTGGAAAGGCGTCCTGAGAGTACAACATTTCACGATTACAAAGTGTTCTTATGACAACTTTTTCTCAGCTCATCCATATCCGGTCTACTCCGCAAAGCAATGCACGGTCTGCCGATGTGGCGATGGGAAATGGGTGTGCGGAAATACGGGTGGATAAAAAAGTTCATGACCACCTCGTGGAAACATCTTCAATCTTTAAACCGAGAAAAGAATGTATAAAAATCGATGCTAAAGATCATGAGTTGAGGTAAGACACTCTGGCAACAAATGCGGCATTCTCTGCAATCCGAATCATAGGGTGTAGCGTTACGTGTCGTCTCAATGAACATCAAAAACAGACCAATGTCGGTTTTACCGATACTGCTATGGTTTTCGAAACTCATGCTATCGGCTCCATCTACGTCGTGAAGTTTGTGCAAGCGACTGCTGGTGATCTCCGGCCAGTTCACTGAGCCTGACTATAGCATTTATTTTGTTCGCACGTGTCGCAGGCCAAGCACTGTTGTGAACTTAAATCGTGTTAATAGTCGTGACTTGCAAGTGCCTAGATATAAGCCGAGCTATGATGCAAAAAAACTCAACAACTTACACAGTCTTCTTAATATCCCATACCTGCAATCCTCGTACTCAACCGTGCGACAGCACGCCATGCCTCAAATGCTGAAATGACACCAAAGTGTAACTTTAGAGCGATTTATGATCTAGTAAGATCCATCTGAAGTCGAATCACAGGATGATGAAGTGTGTCTTGATCCCAGTTTGAACGGTGCACGGGTCAAGTGGGTGAACGTCAAATTGTGATGACGGCTTATGCATCATCAAGTCACAAGCTCTTGCGATTCAAGGCTGCTCTATCGATATTCCCAGTGCTATCACAACCATGATTGGTAGCTGTGGGTATTTCTCTTGGTGGGCTCGTACGTTCCCCGCTCACAATCCCGGAGCACATGGTTGTCATAATGCTTCCAGCCTTGTAGACTATCGTTTCCATCGTTTTGATTCTGACCGTTATTCCGGGGCTCTCTATCAGCTTGCAACTATTTGGAAATTTGTTGAGCAAGTACCAGCTTTGGTGGGATAATTCTAATGACTGTCTCCTGACTATTAGTGGCCTCTCAAAAAACGCCTATATCACAATTTATGCCACTGCAAGCAATTGGCTTGTTGTGGCTGCCAAGGCTCAGCTTGGAAATCGAATAGGTCTCGAAACATCTGCAGGATAGTCTAGTCAAATATATAGTACTAATTGCTCTTGGACCTTCAACGATGTTCGGTACCGCAGCTGCATTTTCCAACCCGTCCACCTCGCTGACGTGAGCCAGCTGACCAGCGCAATTCCGACACTCTCAACCGATTTTTTCGAGTCGCCTGTGGCTGACGAATTCGCCATGGTCCGATATCACAGGAATCGGCGTTATGCAAGATACACTAACAACTATAGGTAACAATTGGTAGTAAAGCGTAGACTATCTGGCTTGGAAACAGGGATTGAGATTTCAATGACAACATAGATTCTTCAGATTGAACATAATGCCGTAAGGGTGGTGTTCCTACGTGTTCTATTTTGAAGGGAATTCTCAAGCTCACTTATCGAAATGTAAGCCTTCGATTGCCAAGGAGTGAGTGTTTACAACGCTCAAGGAACCACACATGAGCCTCAATCACTAGCCCGCTGTGGGGTTGCACCGTATGACAGTCGGATCAAGAGGCTTGCCTTCAGAACGTCTCACAAATCCACCCACTGAAGAGACTTTTCCCACAACTTTTCTGCCTTTGCCTTATCGTAGGCGTGCGTGCCATAACCCGGACCCCATTGAGGAAGTGAAGGCTCCCACGGTCCGATAATCTGACAATCTTCCAGATAGCGGCCCCCAAAGCCTTCCAATGCCGCTGCGGTCGCAGCCCAAACACTAGTAGCTGCGCCCTGGTCTGGGAACTTGTTGATTTGCTTGAGGTACGGGTCAGAGCCAACCTGATGTTTCTGATCATCAGAGAAGTGCTGAGTCAGATTTGTCAAGACGGAGCCAGGCTGCACACTCCAGGCATGGATGTTCTCATGACCATAACGCCGTTCAATCTCATTCGCAGTCCAGATGTTTGCTGTCTTGCTTTGAGCATATGCTGCCATTGGACTGTAGCACCCTTCGAAATTTATGTTGTCGAAGTTGACTGATCCAAAGCGGTGTGCCACAGAGGCTAGAAGGACCACTCGTGAGGCCTTTCCGGGCGCCGCACCAGCAAGAAGGGCGGGTCGAAGCAGATTGAATAGAAGGAAATGCGCAAGATGGTTTGTTCCAAATTGCTTCTCGAATCCATCTTGGGTGCGGCCTTCCGGGGGTGTCATGACGCCTGCACTGCAGATCAAGACATTGAGAGCTTTGGTCTCTGAAAGGAACGCTGCAGCGCATGAACGAACACTGTCGAGCGACTCTTGATCCATCTTCAAAAGATGGACACGAGGATCCTCCACCAACGCTCCGAGTGCATTCCTGGCTTTCACAAGATTCCGAGCGGTCAGGAAGAGTGTAGCACCTGTCGCATACAGAGCTTTCGCTGTTTCTACGCCAATACCCGACGAACAACCTGTGATAAAGAATGTCTGGCCCGCCAACTTTCCTTCAAGATTTTCGTCGCGAATAATTTGAGCCGCTGTGGGTCGCGCGTCACCAGGGCCTTGGGGGTTCTGATGGGCTAATTTGTAGCGTTCTGCCATGGCTTTGAATCGTCGTGAAAATCAAACAGAAGCTATGAGAATATAGTGTTATGGCGGACACAAGGATAGAGAGTCCAGCATAAGGCATTTATACTGTATTCGCGGTCAGTAGACAATTATCAGGAGCTTGGCATCCATGTGAAACCAGAGCGTTAAATCTGCAAGTCCTGTACGATAAGCTAGATGCATTAGCCGCAAGCTTAGTCTACTTAACATGTGACCAAAACGACGCCATAGCTGTCGTCGCCTGGGCGACCTAGGACGTCGTTTTCGGCTGAATTTAATGCCCTACGCTTCACTCGTTTTCCGGCGAGATGCTAGTCCGAATCCGTTGCTCCGCTTGGTTAGCGCGTAATCCGACTGCATTAGCGTCATCGCTGAGGCACAGACGCTTTTACCGCCCTAGTTCTTCCGCATGTGTCATGCACGGAGCCTCAATCTGACGTGCGTAATCCGATTGCAGGTAAGAGTGTCACAAACTCCCAAAGAAGCGATCTGCAATGACGGTTTTCAGCTATACACATTCCTGGCCTTATCTCACGTGATGTATATAGTTGCTTAACGAGTAGTATTGTACAGACTAAGGAGTCTATATCAATCGTCGAATGCATGGAATCCAAATGACGATTGGACCGGCATAACAAACGCTGCTGAGGAAGAAACGGCAGAACAGGCTCAACTAGAGAATATATCGTCAGTCCTTGCCAGGCCGTCGTCTGCTATAATCACTTAGCTTATCAAACACAGGAAGAAAGAGAACTGCTAAATCGAGGGGGAAACAAAAAATCGACGATCGCCCATGCTGCAATACCACTGGTGGACCTGAACACTCTGCCCCAGATGGCAAAAGCGGTGCGCTAGACGACCAGGACAGTGATGCGACACTGCATGATGGGCCAGCCCTATTGACGTGCCCCGTCGCATTGCCTACATACTTACACTTCTCAAGCACGCCCATAAAGAATACAGCTTAAACGCCCCTTGTCTCACACTCTTGCCGATTGCTATTAGACTAAACATGCTTAACGCACTTGCGCGAAACGCCATAGTAATAAGTTTCCTACATAAAGGATTATACAGCAACAATGTAATATTATGCAATATATAGTAAATAAAGCCTCGCCCCGATTAACCTTCTGATGCTACTATCTTCTTACCCGCATATTACCCTCGACATTATAGCGCGAAGTCTAATACTATCTACAGATTAACTTATTTCTACTTCTAGAGCTTTACGACAATATACTACTAGAGATATATATAGGTATCTTGAATAAAGATAATCTATGATTACGCAGATTTACTAAATACAGAAGTAGAGAATCTAGGTACAAACCCCGTTCTAGTCGTATAGGGCAAAATATAGGAGATTTAGGAGTAGGAGCTAAACATTGCATTCTTATAAAAGTGGGTTTGGCTTCTTCGTGGCTGTCCTGAGATAGTGGAAGTGTCAAACTACTGGCGCGAGCGAAGGGGCGAGCGAAAATTTGTATTTGGGACGTCGTGACTAGGCGACAAAGCTAAAGCAGGGTTCATGCAATGGACTCAGTAATTCCGTCAAACTTCGATAATGGATTGTTAACAGCTCTATATCATTTTGATTACAATTAGATGACTTTTATGTACACCGGTGCGTTATAAGACGAAAGCGACCGCTTCTAGATGCTCATACGTGCGCATGCCACGCATTCCGCGCCTACCACGCCAACGCCATAAGTACTCAACAGAAAACAGACTTTAATGCGTCTTATGTGGGATAGTTTCAATGCCTTTCATGGCAGATTCCTCATATATTGAGTTAGTGAACGCAGCCAGACGGGGGGTTTTACCTACTTTGAAGTTCCTTGCTGACGGGCTTCGTCAGTCCACTTCGGCCTTGCTTCAGTAAGCATTAACCTGTTTGAGCGACTGTTCTCAAAGTCTCTTGGGTTTTTCGGCATCGTAGGTCCAAGGAGCATGATCAGGTGCCCATGGCCCATCTGATTCCTGATGTGCTTTCGCAATCTGGCAATCTTCCCAATAGAGGCCACTTCTTCAAGTTCTTTTCAAGTTCTTGCCCGACAACAGGCAACACTGCAGTTGCAGCGCCTTGTTTCATATGTTTAAATTGCTTAATCAAGGCCCCATCGCTCATGACGGCACTCTTCGCATCGGGTAGAAGATGGTCCATTAGTTCTGCGGATGGTACACCGCCAGGCTGTACCGCAAAGCTATGGAGTCCTTTTGCACCAAAACGGCACTCAGGTTCGACTGCGGTCAAAAGATTAGCCCGGCCATACGCAACAAATGGTTCACATCCGCCATCTAAATTGAGATTACTAGAGTGGGTTTCCAGTTGACTGTGTGCGACAGAAGAGAGAATGATACCACGTGCCGGCGCGGCTGCAAGAAGCGCCTCCTTCTGAAGAATGATTATAGGGAAATGTGGGAGTTGGTCAGTCCCGAATTGCAATTCGAATCCATCTTTTCTACGACTCTCAGGTACCGCCATAATACCCGCATTCGCGACAAGTGCGTGCAATTGTCCTCCCAAAAAGTGCCAAAACCTCTTTGGTGCTAGAGCGGACGCTATCCAGAGTGTTAAGGTCCAGATTGATGAACTGCACGCGCTGTCCATCATCCGGTAACACCCGACGAGACTTTTTTGGATTGCGTACCGCAAGGAAAAGGTTAGCGCCCATTTCATAAAGAGCTCGCGATGTTTCTGCACCAATTTCAGCAGATGCGCCGTTTATGAGGATATTCTTCTCTTTGAGCTTGCCAGACGCGCCCTC
Source organism: Curvularia eragrostidis (assembly GCA_020744315.1). NCBI lineage: Eukaryota > Fungi > Ascomycota > Dothideomycetes > Pleosporales > Pleosporaceae > Curvularia > Curvularia eragrostidis. The sequence goes on along the minus strand of JAIRCK010000113.1, from coordinate 49,040 downwards.
ATCTGCGATGATTTGTAGAGTGGATGAGCGGGCATCACCCGGGCCAGCCGGCTGTAGATGAACGCCAGCATAGCGAGCGAATATTAAAGCAATGGATTTAGTGAAGAGATAAAAACTCAGGGAAGAAAATTTGGAGATGGGGAAAGATGATCAGGTTTTGCAGTAGTCTGTTGATTATTCTTTACGATCAATCGTCTTCTTACTTCCTCCTTTGATCGGACTTCATGTTCTATTAAAACTGAGTGCTCTTTTTCTTGCTTTAGTGTTAACAATGTGATGTTGTCACACCTGTGTCTTTCTATTCCAAGCCATGTAGCCTACCGCGATATCGGCCGGAGAACGCTTCCTCTAGCTCCGATAACCTCCACCGCGTAGATAGACCCTAACACCGATATCTTCATATGGACCGGCGGGTAAAACCTGGAGGTCGAGATACTGGGACCAATTTTGTACTATTTGAACCCTTGATCACTCTCCCAGTGAAGGTCATTGATCATGCACGCGCCAAGAAAGTACTTGAGAGAACACAGAACAAACGATTTATTCCAAGATGCCAGCTTTTTTCACAGTGCGTTCTCTTGAGTTCTCTGCCAATATTCAGTCCTTGATGCTAATGGGTTCTCAGATTTTGTATCCCAAGGGAACTGTGTTCGATTCCGATTACTATATCAACAAGCATATGCCTATGGCCAAGAAACTTCTTCCAGATGTCGTGTTGGGCTACAAGGTCTACCGGCTTCCTGATGATTCGCCCTACAGTATTCAATGCGATACTACTTTCGCGAGCGAAGAGGCACAGCATGCCCTTCCAGATAGCGAGAGTGGTACAAAGCTACTTGGAGATTTGAAGAACTTTAGCGTAGAGCCTCCACTCATTCTTGCCAAAACTCAGGTTGGGTCAAGCTTGTACCCTTTGTCCTATTGCAAGGCTACAAGGGGGAGGGTGGGCGGGGGGGGGCTTAAGCTAAAACATCAATCTATTGGGTCATACTTCACAGCGATTACTCAGCATAGCTGGTAAGGGTAATAAATGTGCACAGCAAGATTTCTTGATGTCTTTTGATTGTTTAGCAAAGTGAAATCAAGCTACCGGGATTATGCTTAGCCTGAGCCAAGAAAGACTAACAAGATATACAAGCGCTTACTACCCCCTTTTAAGAGGACTAGAAATAAGGATTCGTAAACGCTTTCTATGTCTCTAACGATGCGCTCTGGATTAAATTCTTCCCGTAATGACTATTTAACGAAAACGACGTTGGGTATTGACGTCGTCTGCCTACCAGGATAGCTGAGGATGAAGTTCTCGCGGTTAGTATCTGCACGTATAATAGTATACTTTTTATATGGAAAAAGGCATGTTTTAGTGACTTGATTAACTATATAGAGCGCTAGCTCCTCGGAAATAGGTAGCTGCTTTACTTTACTAGTTAAGTAACTAACTAGAGCTTCTATAGTGTCAAACCGGACGTTACAGTCTTCATACCATACCATGGCGTCCTCGACGTGCTGTAACTTAGTAGTCTAACAAAGTTATAGCGAATATATTCTTCCACACAGGCCTAAACCTACTTCATAGCCATAACCACCGCCTTTGTAGCTCTTTCATTAAGCTATGTCGGTTCATACATCCACAAACTGCACTATCTAACATAGTCTAGCGTATGAATTTGATATATAGATGACTACCACCGTTCTTATAGAACGGGAAACCGTATGATGCAGCTAACTAACAGTAGAGCCTCGCCATGTTCCATAGGGTTCTTAATTTATCTATTGTTTCAAATAAAGGAAGCTATTGTTTTATCGCCTCAAATCCCTTTTTAACGCTATGATCTAGGCGGTTGGTATTAAGTAAAAGATAGTGATAGACGCTGATGTTGACAGGATTCAGATTGTTGCCATCTCTTCGCGATTGATACAGGTACGGATAAGAGTTACGAGTAACTATCAAGATAGCTCTAGTACACGTAATCAGGAGTATGTGATAGTTTGAGGGTCTATGCTAGACCTGAACGCGTTGATTATGGGACACAACCACGCTTTACTTAAATGGGCGAGAATCAGTGTCTAATCGGCGCCGCATACGCGCGTTTTTGGATCAGGGTGCGTAATTACCTGATTAGGATGTATTGGGGTCAGATTCATGTAGCATCATATACCAGGAGACAAACAAGCCAATTAAGCTTTTCAATTAAGCCTCAAGTCAAGCCGACGGTTTCCAAGAGTACAATGTTTCTAGAAACCTACTACTGCTGTAAATGAACTGCTTCTAGGAACGCTTTGCTCTTAAAAATCTATTGCTGCGCCTCGAGACGGATATTGAGCCAGGAAAGCCTCTGCTGTCATACAGCCTCGACTCGCCATCAGCTGTTGAACTGCGTGGCTAGACACGGCATTAGCTTAGAGTGGAGGTCAGCACGCTGGATATTACGAATGAAAGTTCGCTCTTTTTTTCACAATTTATGTATTTATTAAGACGTTCCTCCGCCTATTAATTAAATAATAAAACTGTTCTGTGTTCCTCTCCTACATCATGGCTTCCTTCTTTGAGTATCTAACCCTTGTATTGGATCACTCACACCGACTATCCTTATAACGACACCATCTAATCGAATTATGATTTCAAAGTCATCAAGTATTCCCACCCAGATGACTCCCTGTCTGACCAGGTTCGGGTTCTTTGCGGCAAGGTTCCCGTTGAAATCATCTGTTAGGATTTACTTGGTGAGGCAATTCTGTGAGTAGTAGGTGGCGAATGCAAGGGCTGCAGTTGCGCAGCAGGCCAAACTTTCGGCAACTGTATCCTTGAACCCACAAACTGCAACAGCTGATACAAGGGTTCCGGTTGAGAGGTAGGTGCATGTTCTGCACGCGCCAGGATGAGGCGCGGAGTCGCAACTGTACTGGCTCGATACCCGTTGTTCAGTAGATGTTTCGATTTCCTGGCAACTACGGGCTCGTTTGAACAGTTGGATGCCGGAATTCTCAGTGCCCCGGGCTTGGAGAGCTTGCATGTCGAATAGTTTCTGTTCGAAGTCGTGCTCTAAGCCAATCTTCACCATGGCGTCTGTGGTGGCGTTTGACAAGCTACTGGGAACGCACGACTTGGCATCCTTATTGCTGATGCTGCTGAGGTCGGGAAAATCTGCCGGAAAGGGGATATCGAACTTGGCAGAGATGGCCTCGAGGCCAGAATGGATAGCTTGGATAGACTCGACAGTAATACAGTCCTGATTTCCAGCTGGGATCGCATCAGATGCAACCGTGGAGGCGGCAAAGACCAAGGTAACGATGAACGGGGAAAAATGCATCTTGGTGAGATAGTGATAGTTCAACCTTTTAGGAGGCGTTATGCGTGCAAAATGTGTCTGGAGTAGAGGTAGATTGTAGGCAGTAGCAAGAAGAATTTCGCTCACTTATATAAACAATATTTTCTCGCGGACATAAGCACTAAAAATTTAGCTATAAGAGTTACGACGTCCGGAACTACGTAAGGGCCGATTGTCTTGCTTCTGCAATTCGTGCGAAATTACGAACACGAAGATCAGTAGTTAAAGATACCTATTCTGTAAGAGGGGTACTAAGCAGGAATTCCTGAAAGATTAGGCTATACTAGACGGCGATACTTATCACGGCGTACGGCTGCCCTGTGCAGCCACAACACACAACAACCTATAAATTCAGAAGAAAAGGTGCGGGATATACGGCCCGTCTATAGATATATTCGGCTTAGTAGAATTCTGATAGAGTTTAGTCATCACGTGACTATAACAAGATACTGTTATCAATGCCCTAGGTGGATTGCTAGACCAAGTAAATCGGGCCTTATAGTCCGCATGATACACTCGTATAAGGTGCTTAATTCGGTTGCCTTTTCGATAAGTCACTACCCCGTACACAGCTAGATATGGTGAAAAAGCGTGCTTGGGAACAGCACCTACATAGTGAATGAGCGTTGCCCTACGTCAAGATTAGCACGCACTCTAGACAATCATGTGCACATATTAGCCACTTGCTATTGTAGAGTTAGCACAGGTCATTAAAATGTATGACACATTTTGGACATGAAAGGAGAGCCTCTCCAAAACGAATAACGCATCGTATTCGGCCTAATATCCTTGAGTAGGACACAGGTACTATCAACGAACCCACTGTAAGACCTAGTTATTTAGACGGTGTGATTGAGTCAGAAAAAATGCCTCTATCATAGGTAGACTGGAATGCTATAAAGACGCTGCATCTTTCTCAGATCCAAGCCATCTGCACAGTTCTAAGACCTTCAAACAAACACACCTACTAGAATACTTTGCTATCTAAGACAATGCGTTCATCAACCCTCATTGCGGCGTTCCTTTCCCTTATGGGCAGGTAAGATGCCTCCACCCCATGCTATTGTCTAGCTATCGTTAACCTTTGTTGACAATTTTCAGTGCAACTGCATCCAAACACCACAACTGCGGTTGCACGATCCGTGGAACGTATGATACATCCCTCAGTGGCAACGCCTGTGCTCTTTGGGCAAGCATAGGCAATCCTAACACTCATTTCGGTAAGACTCCCAAACCCCTCCCACTCTTTTTAATGCAAAATGTTAACGATTCTGCAGATGGTTACTCTGTAAGTAACTTGAATTTGATTTTCTACACACTTATGGCTTACTAACACTACAAAGTGCGTTGACCCTGGGTCGGGCAGAGGAATTGATGGGGAGCCCTGGGAAATTAATTGCCAGAATGAATATTCGATCGTTAACGGCGGTAATCCCAACGACGTTCGTGGGTATTGCTGGCACTAAACCTTACCTCATCATGTAATCGAACTCTAGTTAAGCTATACTATACTACTAGGAGAGAAAGGAATATCATGAAAATATAAAAGTGTACTCTCTTAAACGGAGTTAAAAAGATTTTCCTTGAAACTCTCTTAATCTTTATCTAACCTTGTATTTTGATATTATAGATTGATAATAGAAAGCGATTACTATACGAAGCAATTAGGAATGCTAAGGTTTAGAGAGCTATTTGGTGGTCTGGAGATTGCTCCAACACTTAGAGATCCAATTTCAAGCGATATTGGATATCTTATAGCATGTAGACATAAGCTCACGAGAGAGCGCTTTTAGCTAGTCCGAGATGATGACCTGAAATTGGTGACACACGTACTTCTATGATTGAGGAATGTTCGAGCTGCATGCGGTAAGTTACACTGGAGTTTCCATGGCACCGTGCACGAGAGGCCCTCCAGTATTGGGGCGACGGTGAGCCCAAGGGCAAACGAGATCGGAGTGCGAATGCGCCAGGGAAGCTCATCATAATGCCTCGCAATCTATGACGTTGAAAGTCTTCTCTAGCTGGCGCGATCGAGGTATTCAAGACTAACTACCTAATCAGGAGAGGCAAGGATGGGTGTCGTTAGCGCATGAAGCTAGAGTCTTGCGCAGCTAAGAACGGCCAATCAGCATTTCTCTATTCATAAGCATAGGCGTGTACCTGATCCCCGTGCCCACTTTGAAGCAATCACCTCCAAAGCTTATTTTACGGTCGAGAAGGCCGAAATCGCAGGGCCATACGAGTTTTAATCACGAGCTGAAGAAGATATAACGGTCCCGTGAAAGTCTGTGTTGAGAGAAAGAAGAAGATCGCGCAAGATCTGGAGCAAGTGCCTGGATCGTCAGGTACTAAAAATGGAGATTATGATTCTCTGCATCAGTGAAGGGGTATGTGGCGTTCGTCCCTCTCGCTTGTACCACCCTGCTAGTCGTGTATGATTCTCGTCCTCCGCCCAAACTCCATCCGATCACTAACCATGTGAGCTCTACACGTGATCGTAAACCCCTCCACTCAACATCAGCGCGGTACCTGCGAGCGATATGAACTCTGGCACTTCAGCCTCCTCGCCGCTAACCATTGCTCGACGATTTCTTCCGTAGCTCGGGACTCATCCTCGTCGAGGTCCTCGGAGCTGTTGGAGATAATAGACGATGAGCTCGTAGAGTAAGCAGACTCCGCGCCAGCTGAAACAGTCAATATTTCAAGTAAAGGTCTCCCAAACATAACGTACCTGATCGAGAAGACACTACCGAGAGATTTGGCATCGATGCGCCGTCCGGAGCTTGAGGTAGAACGGAATCATCGTAATCTTGTTTCGAGCGAGACCAAAATCGTCTGAGACGAGCCAGCTTGCCAGGGGCCTTGCTTTTGCGACACATGCTCTCCGCTCGGTTGTCTAGAAGTTATGTTATCCAAGACTCTCTGAACAAGAAAAGAGCTGAGTATTTATCAATCCCAACGACATGGCCGAAGCTTGCACAGTGGCAACTATTACATCATGAATCATGCTACATCGTATTGGCAGACAAGTGTGGTTAAGCGCGTTATGCTATGAGGCAAGCTTGGGTACTTAGTAGATCCTTGATATTCTACTTTCACCCATCTTAGTTACGCGTCACTGTGAAACCGCTGAATAATAGCATAGAATTCATTGGTCGATGCCATCTGATAAACCCTCTGTGTAATCAGATGGGGCCCGGAAATATGTATACAAATAAAGAACAAAGGTTTTAGTATAATCTACCCAGCACTTTACGTTGCGAGAGTATTTTGCTACTATCAAAAGTCTTCAATACTAACGTCCTACTAGACTCCCTTGTTGCGTCTGCTTTCGTCTGTCTCCCTGAAGAAATCGTCTCCTTGTCAAAGCAGGGCCTCTGGGTTCAGCAGGTTCAATATTTCGCCTGATTCTAGTCTTCGACCAAAAGGCGATATACCGAATAAAGGCAGATTCGATATGGATGCAGAAGTTGTGAGTATCTTATTAACCCAACGCTATGGACAACATGATAATGATCGAAGGCTTCTCCCCATAGCGAGATCCACTCTGGAAACGGTGCAATAATTTCCGACGTCATTATTGGATTCGCCGACGGCCTCACTGTCCCCTTCGCCCTGACTGCCGGCTTGTCCTCTGTTGGATCCCTTAATCTTGTTATTCTCGGAGGCCTTGCTGAGCTCTTCGCGGGCGCCATTTCTATGGGACTGGGCGCTTTTCTAGCTGTGGTTACTGAAGACAAACACTACCGCGTAGAGGAGGCGCGAGAATGGAAGGAGGTGGATCTAAACCCTCAAGCTGAGGAGGATGAGATATACATTTTGATGGCAAAATACGGACTAGTGCGCGAATGCGTGCGGCCGATCGTGGAAGGCTTGAAGGCAGACAAATGTATGTGGGTGAAGGTAGGTTTCTCGGCCTTGTTCTCCAAAGCTCAGTGCTGACTTAAGTATAGTTTATGATGGACTTTGAGCTCAAGCTTGAGAGACCCCAAGACTCAAGACGATGGGTCTCAGCATTCAGTATGGGCTTAGCCTATCTATTTGGCGGCCTGATTCCCATGATTCCGTACTTCGCGTACAGCAATGTAGATGATGCTCTGTACACTTCTATTGGGATTACGGTAATCATGCTCGTCGTTTTTGGATACGTTAAAGCCGTTGTCACCGGCTGCACAAGATCAGACGCTATCATCAGCTCGATGCAAACTCTAATGATTGGAGTCCTGGCAGCTGCCACGAGTTATGGAATCGTGAGGGGCTTTAACCAGATCAGACCTGTACACGTATAACAAGTTAGTAACAATGGCACTATCATTATAAGACGACTAAACCAAGTCCCCATATATATTGGAAACTGGGATACTGCACCATTAGTGCGTGAAAAGTGGCCTGTACGCAGGATCAGTGTAACACTATTATCTTCTACTCGCCCCTAACAGCTGCTGTACAAACTCGTTAAGAAATGTAGAATTAAGACTAATTTTAACCTTAATTCTATCAGGGATTGTAGGGTAGGGAAGTCTTGTACCCTGAAGTATTACAGCGTGAAGGTAGGGGTAGAGCTAGGTTATAACTACATAATGTTTTGTTATCTAGAGCTTTAAAACAAATAGATAGCTCACCAAGATCGCCAGTGGATGCTAAGATGGTCGGTCCGATAGGCTGGCTAATACGGTCGGTGCCGGCAGGAACATTTGGAAGCGTCCTCCGTATAGAGTTTAGAATAAAAGAAGTAGGACCGAACGAGAACGGAATAAACTAGGAATTACTCGTATTATTCGCGAGATATCAAATGGAACTGCGGGTTATAAGCACATACCACTAACTAGTGGGGTCCGGATCTTCCGGAAAGGTGGAATTCAGCTACATGACACAAAAAACGTACGGTTGAACGTACGATTCATTAATCAGTAATACCGGCTGCTTCCGAATACTTGAAATAGTGATACGATGAGCCACTTTCATCTAAACGCAATTAGAGTCTCAACCTGCCTTATTTTGTTTACCGACTCATCCGTACAGCAACATCTCACATCTTGTCGAAACGCAGCGGCCATTTGACAGTAGCAGGGGAGACGATGGCGCCTCGCACAAATGTCCACACCAGGATTGCAGCTCTAATACTGGTATCCTCGCACTCAATCAGCACCGCACTAGACGCTCTTAGGACGAATAACGACGGTGACTTTCATCCGCGTGTCTGTGTCCCCAACGCTCAATCGCAAGTTCAAGAGCAACTCAAAGCGCTTGGAATTCCAGTTAACGGGTTCCAAATCGATCTTAAGTCTACCCGTCAGCCTGGTCTCGGTTCCAGCCCAGATGGGCAGCTTGTTAAGCGCACCGCCCACATCGGAATATCGCCTCTAGAAGCGATTCAGTTTCAGGCTTATTATGGGATCGATGTACAGGTTAACGGGAAACCCTTTCGAATGTTGGTCGATACCGGCAGTTCCGACTTTTGGCTGCCATCGCACAACGTCACGTGTGTCGATGAAACGTTCAAGGAGGTGCCTCAGTCACAGTGCAATTTTACTCAATTCACACCCCCTACATTCTCCGGTGGCCAGATTCCAGATCAGAACTTCAACATCACGTATGGCAATGGTGATATATATCTAGGCCCTGTTGGCTATGAACCAGTCTCTATTCAGGGTTTGACCGTAAAAAGGCAAACAGTAGCCAAGGTTGAGATTGCCCATCGACAAATCTCACCTGCTGGCAACTGGAACGGAATTTTCGGCCTTGGCTACCCTAACAACACCAATGCCTATCCAGGATTAGATCCAACTAAGGACAACATTTCCTATCCTAATCCTCATAATGCAATTCCATACAATCCATGGATGCTTAGCGCCTTCAAGGACGGTGTCATTGAGAAACCGGTTTTCACACTTCTCCTCGGGCCTCAGGGCAAGAGTGATGGAGAGATTGCTGGCTCCATGATTATAGGAGGGGCTGCACTACCAGATTCAGTTCAATATGGGGGAGTATGCGCCAGTACCAAGCTAAGAATATATAAACCACCGTATCGCAATTACTGGTGGGATTTTGTTCCAGAGGGTATGAAAATCGGCGACCAATTCATCCCATGGGAAGAATGGGCGAGTTTCGACAATGGCATGCGGGCCTATACTGTAGACTCCGGGAATGATTACTCATATCTTCCCAACTCAACCATGGACCCATGGTTGAAATCATTTGATCCACCTAGTATCATTGGTAGCGTTGGATCCTATGCACCATGCAATGCTACATTTAGCTCTGTAGCTATTCGAATCGGCGGAAAAGATATTCTATTGGCGAATTCCTCTTTGCTGTTACAGCCGCCATATGGAGCAGTTGACGGTACACCAGGATATTGTTGGACAGGGATTCAACCATCGGGTTATACTCTAGGAGGAACATTTTTATCTAGTGTGGCGGCGACATTCGACATGACTCCAGGCTCTGAGAAAATGGTGTTCAGCAGTCTAGTTAGGTGATATTTTGCAAAGAGAATTTGACCCGCGGCCATGAAATCTTTTTCTCTTCTTTCCCTTGCATCTGTTGTGCTCAAGGTGTGCTACTCGAGTGTCTTGGACATTGACATGTACAGCAGGAGCCACTGGCAGATTTTTTTTGCAGTCATCTAGCAAGATAGAAGTGAAGTATCTAGGTTTATAACTTAAGTGTATGTATTTTTAGTACATATAATATCCCTCCCGTGTTATATGAAATGTAGACATAATATCTAAATATCGCTAGCTAGCTTATTATAGAAATACATTATCATACTCTCTACAATCTGTATTAAGATATCAGGTCGCTACTTATTCTAATATAGATTCAGAGATAGCGTATTTAATATATTCTAAAAACACATCAGTAGAAGTGACATATTATCCTAATATAGTATTCTATAAAGATAAAAAGTAAAATAAGAGTAAGAGAAGTTCTTGAAAAAATATACATTTTTCTATCCTAGCTAAGAGAGTACACTATTGTACAGAACAACCTTGGCGTGCTTTCAGCATTGGAGGCGCCCCTGCCATTGCTCTGAAGAGTTGCACTGCCTCCAGTGAGATACGGTGGATCATCAAACACAAAGGTTGCTTTTTGTTTCTCTGATTGAAAGAGACGGCTTGCCATCGCAAATTTTCGTAAGCGTCTCATCATCTCCTTCCGGCTCATGCTAGCTGCAAATTGATTATCTTTCTGGGAATTGGTAAAAGACATGGGAGGATTCTTGTTTGAGCCTGCCAGGAAGTATTTTGTGATCGTGTTTACTTGTGGTACCTTGGCGACTCGAGATGTCTCTACCTTGATGGCTGCTTGGTCGCACTCGGCTAGCAATGTGTCTCATTGCAACACGCTTCTTATAGGTCTGAAGGAGGCGAGGTATTAGTCACGGGGTTATTCTTGTTCAATTTCATCGTCAAATCTAATCGTTCAGTTCAGGTCGGCAGTCCATTTGCATAGTAGCTTCTCTGGAAAGCAATATGTGCGCAATAGGTGACATGATACCGTTCACTGGACGAAGGTCACAATGTATTGGACACTTGCTTGTTTCTTCTCGCGCTCGTCTCTATCATCCTTGCTTTGTTTAAGGAAGACCTTGCATTTCACAAGATCTTCGTCAAACGCCTTTTTCTACTGTTGACAATCCAATCGGCCTCGGGAAACTTCAACGTTCGCGGTTGGTACATGTCTAGCGATTATAGGAGCTCTAGCAGCTGCCGATCTCTCTATCAACGGGACAGCTGCCGCTGGATTGATCTTGTCCTAGACGTTGTAAGTCTTTCAGTATTACTGTAGGATTGCCGAAGAATTGCTGAGCTATTTTTCATCGGTCGAGGTAATAACTCTTGATTGTTAGATAAGGTGCTTGCATGTGATAGTATTCTTATCAGCTGGAATAAATGTGTTGAGGTCCGATCTGCACACTCGAGCAGGGACTCCAGCACCAATGGCACTAGCCCAGTATCAACCCTGAACGAACAGAGCAAATGGATATGTCTTTTAAAGTATCTTGAAAGGTCAGTTATATAAGGAACTAAGTAGACGTACACTGGTTTAACTCGTAGTATGCCAGATATGGAGCGCATAGAGCGCGTAAAAGCTATGAGTGGGGTACGCATGAGTCTTCCACCCATAAACCGGTTACCTGATATTAGCGTTACAATTCCATTTACGAGGAGGGTTTAGTGTTGGTGGCTGGAAGCGCTAGTGCTTACTGTCCGTGCAGGAACGTGTTGCTAGTGCTTACTGTGCGTGCAGGAGCAGTGCCGCGAGACTTCGTGTCGCTTGCGACCTGTTTCATGCGCTTGCCGGCTTCTTTCTGTATAACTTCTTAAGCTCGAATGGCATTGAACAAAACTCAAGTGAATCCATGCAAAAGTGATAACACTCTCACCATGAAGTTGAGATGGCCGATGCGCCTTGCCAGAAGCCCAAACCTCGGCTACCAAGATGATTTGTATGCTGACACTACGCTCCTCTCAATTGCCCTATCCGCCTGCTTTCTTGTTCTTTCGGTCGTTCGATCATGGTCTTTGCATTCGAAGCGGAAGATCATATCTGGCCGGGCAATGGAGGCTCAGAAGCTGGTATGTCATTTGTAATCGGCTCGTTTTCACAGTCACTGACACCTGCGTGTTTATTAGTTTTTCATCGTCATCTATGTTGCTTTTCAAATATCACTACTCACCTTATGGGCACATCGCAAGTATGCCCATTCAGAGATCTCGGCTGTGTCTGCTGGTCTCTCCATCGCATCCGGAGGTCCAATGTTATATCTGTCCTACTTGGAGCATTTTCGCTGCTTCCAACCATCTACAGTTATAGTGGTATATCTTACACTGCTCTCAATATCTGACTTAACCCGGACATGCGCACTCTGGGTTCTTCAAGGTACTACTACGATAAGCGTGCTTATGACCATCTCCGCTGTACTCGGCTTCGCACTTGTTGTTCTTGAGTCTTGGGGGAAGTCGCATCATGTTTTTGACAAGCGTGAGGGAAGAGATTGTCCGGAAAAGTTTAGCGGTATAGCCAATCGTGTCGTCTATTTCTGGTTGAACACACTTTTCCAGACTGGAGCCCGCGGTCGAGTCAAATTCGATCAATTGTTTGCACTCGACGATGAGATGGCGTCAGCGAGACTCTACGGCTTGTTCAAGTCAGAGTATCCAAAGCATGAGAGAACGACTCCTTACCCAGCGATCTGGACACTTGTAATCACCTTGTGGCGACCAATGCTGGCAACAACTCTACCAAGGATCACAATGTTGGCTCTAAACATCTCTCAGCCTCTCTTAACAGAGCGTCTCCTACGCTATCTCGATCCTGCTGAGCACGCGTCCCAAACGAGCGTCGGCCGCGGTCTGATAGGCGCATACGCATTACAATACGTCGGCCTTGCCGTATCCACTAGTCTTTTTTACCAACTTCATTTTCGCGTCATTACCATGGTTCGCGGATGCTTAATCTCGGCGCTCAATGCAAAGATGGGTCATCTAGACATGGCCCTAGTGAGAGATGCTCAAGCTAGCCTAACCCTCATGAGTACTGACATGGAGCAAATCAACATTGGACTTCAGCGCTTCCATGACCTCTGGGCCAACGCTATCCAGGTCGCTATAGCCTCCTATCTTTTTGAGAAGCAAGTGGGTGTGGCCTGCGTCATCCCTATTGTCATCGTGGTCTGCTGCGCATTGGTATCAGTAAGCACAAGCTCATGGTCCAAGACACGGCAGGACCAGTGGATGAAGAAGGTGGAATTAAGAATAGGCGCTATTTCATCCCTGCTTGCAGCTCTCAAGGAAGTCAAGATGAGAGGTCTACTACTCGTCGGGACGAGACGAATCCAAGGCCTCAGAATGGCCGAGCTGCACTTCGCCAATCGTTTCCGTCTGACTATTGTGTGGAGCCTTGTTCTTGCGAACATTCCAAACTACATTAGCCCGGCGGCGGTATTTCTGGTGTTTATCCTTCAAAGTCGGGCCAACAGCACCAGCTTCGATGCTACTCGAGCTTTTACATCTCTCTCTATACTGGTCGTTCTCACTCAGCCCTTGGCTGCTACGCTTCAGGGTATACCTCTACTGGTTGCAGCCGTCGGATCTTTCAGTCGGATCGATGCGTTCCTCCGCACACCGGACTCTACTGATATTCGGACGTTTCCTCTAGACGAATCTTGCACTAAAACCTCCCTTCCGAACCCAACTGTACTTGTTGCTGGTGACAAGATGGGCATGGAACTCCAAAACATAGACAATGACGTCAACAGCCCTGTTCATGGCTCTGTTCAGGCTAAGCCTATCGTGTTTCGAACCTTCGAAGCAACTCTGGGCTGGAACCATGATCATGCCGTATTGCGCAATGTCACCATCTCAGTGCCTAAGGGCCTCTTGACATGCATCGTTGGACCTGTAGCGTCCGGAAAGACGACGTTGTGCCGAGCGTTATTGGGGGAAGGATCGTGTCGGCAGGGTACGGTGGAAATGTATGCGAGAGCAGTTGACGTAGCATATTGCGATCAAACATCTTGGTTGACTAACAATTCGATACGGCAGAACATAGTTGGTTTTTCTGACCACTTTGATGCTGATTGGTACGATGCTGTCCTCGGTGCTTGCGCACTACACGAAGACCTAGAGGCGATGGCAGCACGTGACGAAACCATTGTCGGCAATGACGGTACCGCTCTTAGTGGTGGACAGAGACAGAGAGTATCTTTGGCTCGAGCCATATATTCACGCAAACCGATCCTGATCCTGGATGATGTGACAAGTGGTCTAGACAAGCACACTGCTCGCCACGTCTTTCGTCATGCAATCGGTCCTGCTGGGCTGGCTAGAAAGATGGGTGCTACTGTGATCTACACCGCCCATACTAGTCCGTTTTTGTTACAAGCCGATCACTTCATTGCCTTGAGTATTGACAATGGGACAGCCAAGGAAGGAAATTGGCTGGAGGTCGGTCTTAACATCGGTGATTCGAGCGAAGAAGATCAGACGACGAATGTCCTAGAAGGTCCGGATCCAACGGCAATTCCAATTGATGCAACGGTACCGTTGCAGGCGGTTACACCAGAAACCGTAGAAGAAAGCCCTACCAATACCTCGGTGCATGCTTTTTATTTCAAGTCAGCGGGTTTCTGGATTCTCTTTTTTTTTGGCTATCTTTACTGCAGTCCAAACTGCATCGTATGTCTTTGCCACTTATTGGATTCAACTGTGGACCGTAAGAACGGGTGTGGACGACATACGTTATTGGGGAATCTACTGCTTGATTCAATCCCTGGGATTAGTGTTTCTGACCACCGCTGCTTACCAAGCCATAATCGTACTCATCACTAAAACGGGTTCCACTCTCCATCAAGCTCTGCTCACGACTGTCCCACGCGCAGTTAGCTTTCTTGAGTTCGATAGACAGCGGCAGAATACTGAACCATTTCTCGCAAGACATCGAACTTCTCGATCGCGAACTTCCTTTTTCACTGATCAACACGTTACTCAACGTTTTCACTGCAGCGGGACAATCCATCCTGATCGTCACAATCTTTCCCTGGAGCGGAATCGCCGTCGCTGGTTGTCTGGTTCTACTCTACATGTTACAAAAGTTTTACCTTCGTACTTCACGTCAGCTCCGACTACTTGATCTCGAAGCCAAGAGCCCATTGTACTCTAACTACATAGAAACCCTTAAGGGTATGTCGACCCTTCGAGCTTATGGGTGGTTAGATAAGAACTTCGCGAATGCTCAGCGGCTACTCGATAGGTCGCAGCGGCCAGCATATCTGTTATTGATGGTACAACAATGGCTTAATTTTGTCCTTAACATGCTCGTGGCATGCATCGCGGTAATTGTTACCAGTCTAGCTGTTGTGCAGAGGTCCCAACAAGGTACAACCGGTGTCGCATTGACATTGATTATGAGTATCGCAACTATGCTGCAACAAGCCCTTCAGTCTTGGACGCTGTTCGAGATCAGTCTTGGTGCTATCAGTCGTATCAAGTTGTTCACGGAGCACACCCCTCAAGAGCGTCAAACGTACTTGATAGATCCTCCAGCAGATTGGCCTCCCTGTGGTCAGATCGAGCTGAGAAACATCACAGCTGCTTATAGGTACTTGAAAAGATTATGGTTCGAACGAAATTTCTACTAACGTTGTTTGTAGTGTCGAAGCCTCAAATACAGCTTTGGAAAACGTCTGCCTTAGGATAAAAGCTGGAGAAAAGATAGGCATTTGTGGGCAGAGTGGATGGTAGGATGCATCTGACGAATCCACGCTGATAATCCTGCTAATCACTTCACAGTGGGAAGTCTTCCTTCCTTCAAGCTCTGCTCCATCTACTCGAGATCAGAGGGGGACGAATACTCGTGGATGATATACATCTTGACGAATTGCATCCAGATGTTATTCGCGATCGGTTCAACACAATCCCGCAAAACTTCACTTCGACACTCGGAACAGTGAGGGAAACTCTAGATCCGTATAGCAAACACTCGGACAAGGACCTAACAGATGCTTTGGATAAGGTCGGTCTAGGACATTTTAAGAACACGAAGCTTTCTCTTGGGGCTGTGTTTGAGCCTGGCGAATTCAGTGGCGGTGAGAGGCAGCTCTTTGCTTTGGCGACCGCGATCCTGAAGAAAAGTAGGATCGTTTTGATGGATGAAATCACCAGCCAGTAAGTCCGAATCCTTCTTTTTGTACTTTATATCTCTAGGTACTTTCCTGTGCGAAATCGATCATGACTAACTTCAGACATAGAGTCGACAGCGAGACGGACAACCGTATGCAAGACATCATCCGCACCGAGTTCAAGACTAGCACTGTCGTCACAATCGCACATCGCCTTGAAGGCCTTCTAGACTACGACAGGATTGTATGGTTAGATAAAGGGAGAATCGTTGAAACGGACACGCCGCTGGCATTACTGAGTAAGGACTCGCACTTCCGCCGAATGTTTGAATGCTCTGGCAAGGGCAAACGGAAGTTCGACTCGAATGATGATGGTGACGGTTATGGCGATGACAATAATACTGCTAGAAGTGCTAGAATATAGAATCGCCAAGAAATGCCAGCGCTGTGAAATAATACAGATAAGTCGATCGCTGGGACATGATGCCCTGATTGATCTTTGCTAGTACACGCTTCAGTTTCTTCTCCGTAGCATCTGTCACCTAGTTTCCCTTCATCAGCAGCTCCATCTCGCCATACTCCTTGAAGTTTCGTCTCCTCTCGCGGCATGCGGATATCATCAAGATTACGAATAAAGGAATCAATATCGGTAACGCTTGCACCTTTGCACGTATCGGCGATGGGGTTGAGCGGTAGCAGCTTCAACACTAGTCTACGCTTACGGCATTTAAACATGACCTACATAATTCGTCTTGATACTATCTTTAATATCTTCATTCCTATCGGCCGAACCTCTTACAAGAAGTGCGTAATATTATATTGATAGCGACGCGTTAGTGCAAAGTTGCCGACTCGCTTATAAACCACGTTATTTTGAAAAACTCGAAGTTGGTGCATGTGGACCGCAAAGATATACTAGCTTAAAAGCTAGTTAGAACCTTTTCAAGCATGTTTATCTCTATCACCCTACTGTAATTTTTTATTACTTTTTGCTATCTTAGTATGAGATATTTTACGGTATAGCATCTAACGACCTCGTTGAGACTGAACTATTAGCATCGCCATCAATCTCTACCAACTGCACGAAGCTTCTTTCGTCGTCGTTCGTTTTCGTCTTCCGCACATGGCTCACTTTGAAAGAAGTCTGTATATTGATGGCATTCGTGCTTGATCCAACTAGTATATTGCGAACGCTCCGTTCCACGCCCGTTGGTTGCGTGTTTGCGGTTGCGTGGTCTGCCGTGCTGCCGAGAATCTTGGGGAAGAGACGTGCTAGTCCGAGACGCATAGCAGGCATGCAGGCACAGATGATGCCAACTTCCCATTCAATGATGGACCATAAAGAAGCTTCGGTAAAGTCCCAAGTTACGTTCGTCGTCTTTGCGAAGTGAACAAAAGACCGGAGGCGAAGGCACGAGACAATGGTGACGCTTGAGTGATCCCAGTTAGCATCTCTTTTACCCAATTATCGCGTAGGATGTTGCACTTACAAAGCTCCCACGCTGAACATCAGTAGTACGCCAATCTTTTTCCTGAGAGAAAGTTGTAGTTTCCAAATCTGGGGTATTGGGAGGGAGAGCGCAATAAAGTCGAGAAAGATGCTGATCGAAGCATTCGCGTATGATAGCGAATTGTTGTTGTTACACTTTCCAGAGTGCTCTCCGTCCCACTGCGTCCAAGCAAAGCTCACGGGCGAGCAGAGAAATATACTGGAGAAGAGAAAGGCAGTCATGGAAGCGAGATTAAAGGCAATGACGCCCCAAACGATGCGGCGGAAGTTGGTGTCGGGAAAGATGCGCAAGTAAAAGAGAAGGAATTGGATTTTGATAAAAGTAATCAGGGCGAAGTAGGTAGATTCAGAGATCCAAAAGAACTGGCGCCGGAGTGTAAGTCATGAAGACTGTCAAGGGAGGAGTGGCTTACGTATAGAGTAAACGTGATGTCTGGAAACGGAACTTTCCAAATGTCTTGGCCTAGCCCAGTGTATGCTTTTGCGGTGAGTACATTGAGTCAAAGGGTGCAGAGACCTGGGTTACCTACACATCTTCAAACAAATAGCAAACATAGCAATATTAAGGGCCTATTTAGTGTAAGATAGACCTTCTTATTACAAAATCATTACTTAATAGGACGAGAGCCATATTCACCTCATCGATCCAATGCACACGGCTAACCGTAGCAAAGACGGTCCATCGCATGAGAATAGCCGCGACAGCCGGAATGAAGAATGCTACATGTATAATTCGGTAGGACTTCCATTTTTCGCGGATTGGCTCATTACAAGCAACGGCTGTAGTGTTGAGCGCACTGAGGACCTCTTTTGGTTTGCATGTGGTAGTAAAACACTGCTGAGTTGCTGCTAAGGCAGTGGAATTTTGACATGCGCAGGACGCAAAAGGGGCCGACAGCGCGTCACAATTTGTTGTATTGAGAAATTGTTCTACGCAGCCTTTCTTATAAAAGGATAAGTCTCTTGCATCCTCTGATGGGTTGTAGACAACTTACTGCGCAAACCGGGAGCGAGCTAAGACCAGGATCTTGGGCTCGAGACGGTACCACGAAGGCTGTGGGGAACAGGAGCATGCAGGACAAAAAGAGATGTCTCATCTTGGATGATCTGGAGATGCAGCGCAGGTTGAGGTCCATGATCAGGCCGGCGACGGTCAGACCGTTAAATACTGTACTTGTGCGACTGTGTTCTAGAGATGATATACGGCGAGGGGAGTTTGGCCAATCCTTAATCATTTGAAGCGAGGCAGCTGTCAGAGCAGGGCTCCCAAACTTTAAAACACAATGGCAACCACACGGCTGTGTGGTAGCGATGTAAAGTCAGTCTATTACGCGAGAGTGGCTGGTGCACTGATTCGTTACCCCAGGCCCAGCCAGTGGTAACCCGGTAGAACGCGGGGAGTGATCGGATGGCCGGGAGCGACAATGTAAGGCATAACGCCACGATCTGCAAGCCTTGACTCGTGAGCGCAACACGTCCCAACAAGATGGTAGACGATGCCTCCCTGACGGCTCACTGGCACATTTTAGCCCAAGCTTGGTGGCGCGAAAAGGGGATCGAGAAACAGGACGAGTAAAAGCGCGGGTGCACAGGGGTCAGGCATGTGACAGTATTCTGGCACTAGGAGGCGGGACATGCTATCCAATGACAGCGCGCGTTGCACGCGTATGTCCGCTAAAAGGAGTTCGTTTGCTAAACAGCATGTACTGAATCACAGTCGACATCTCACTACTGCGTATCGCGACAGTATGGCTACACTACTATATTGCAAACCAAGCATTACCAAGAGGGATGATGGCCCCGTTGTTTATTTGGGCCTCGTCCGAAGCAAGAAAAGCAATACCGCGTGCGACATCATCAGCACCAATATATGGCACAGGTTTGCCCTCGCTACCGGTAGTGAAAGACCATGTGCTTGTGCTGTTCCGACAGTTGCTAGAGGGAGTGTTGCTTAGCCAATATGAAGTTATATTTATGATTCTTCTTAAAGAGTTTCACGTGTTGTTTATAGAGATATTAGATTTAATAGTAGTATCATAATCAAAGTTGGTAAAGTCGTAGTATCTCTAGTCACTCGCCCGTCCTAGACCTTGTTAATAATATTATCTCAATTCTATAGAAATGAAGTCTGCAAACACGCAAAGAAGTATACAATAATAACCTTAACTATTATATATCATGAGGTGCGGTTAGTATAAGCCTCTGACTTCCGATCGGCGAGAGAGCGTGGTCGCAATCAGTGCGTGCAGGGATGAAGCGACGAGGCCGAATTTGAAATAGTCTGTGTCAAATCCGAGTATTACTCCACAACATTGAACCTGGCCTCACTTGCACCTGTGTTAATGACACTAGCGTAATCAAGTCCGATATTACTTGGGGAGGCGAGATACTCCAAGACCTCGTCCAAAGTGTCCTCGGTTCACCACCACCTCTCACCCTCATAGCTCATGATGTACTCCTGACCAGCCTCTAGCTGCACTTCGCTCAGCAATGGGTCTGCGAAATCCCATGCTCGGTGCTCCGTGTAGGACCCATCAAACTCCAGGAACTCTTACCTGTTGTACTCGTCGCTATCATGACAGACGTGGATGGTAAGTACGAGTTGACTGCGCGATGTTGCATCAAGGATCTTGATATCAGTATAATCGGCTATGACCCGCGGTCGTTTTGTATAGGCAGTGAAAGAAAACGAAGCCTTTGTTGAGAAGATGAGGAGAAACTTCAGCGACTGCTCAGAGAGCGAATAAGTGGAGGGGGCTGACAAAATGACAGCCACTTGGGGTGTGGGTGGTTGCGAGCTCCGAGTCTTGAAGACAACGGTGCCCTTGCAGTCAGCGGCTTCCCGCAGTACACCCGGCGTGGACGGCGGAGGAATATCTGACGCAGACAACAGACTGCCAGAAGTTTTGTCGCGAGGAACTAGGACTTCCCTCACACTGGCTGGCCAGTACGAGATCAGATTCGATCTGAAGCATAGTCTATACTTCCTGTCTGGTTTGAGTAAGGAGGTGACAAAAGGCAGCTCGTAAGACTGCCGGGTACTATACGACGTGTACTGAACCCTGTCAAGGAAGAGCGGCTGAATGCCTTGATGTACGACCTGCAATTCCTCCCCGGTTTCGCAGTTGAAGCACTGAATAACCCGGGGGGAATTGATGGGCTGGTATCCTTCCACGCCCGCAAAACCGTCATCCAAGAAGACCACTCGCTCGTCAATATCGTGAGATCCGCTGCGTAAAATGAAATGGAAATGCGGGCTGTTGGATAGGTAGCAGACCCGTGTAGCCTTGAGTTCGACCTCAACCCATGGGGTCGACATCTTGTCGGCGCTTTTGGGCATCCTTTTCTGGAGGCAGTTGCAAGAGGAGGGCCACAGGAATGCGTACATGATACACAAAAAGTTCTTGTTGCACTCTTAAGCCATGTTAGTGTGACCGCATTGTGGCACAGTCGGTTGAATGTAGGCGACGTCATGCTGCTGATCTCGGTTTGCGCAGCAACGGCGGTTTCTACATCCGATGTTGGACTCAGTTACAAGTGGCTGTCCTCACTACAGTTCGATATGTGGTGGGATTCTGGCTCCCGTTTTGACTCGATGAACACAGTCATTTTCTATCTAGATCTTATAACAATCTTTCCTTTTTCTATTTGTCTCATATTCCCTCATTATTTCTGTACCCTACACTCGTTTGGTAGTTTCTCAAGGACTTGTGTACTTTAGCTGCTGTGTATGATATTTTCTCCGTATTGAAACGATGCACTGAATTCTTGTTCAAGACTTCCAGCCCGTGAAATGGCGTCAACACTTGCGAATGAGCAAGATAGAGAAGCACGCCATTCTTGGCGTCAATATTGGCGCTGAATCGGCCGTGGCCGTTGTCTGACACACTGATGATTAAAGCTATACACGAAAGCCCAGTAGTGACATGTTCCATTGATATAGGTTCTCGATATAAATGATCGTACACGTATTCATCCCAAAATGACTTGGAGAGGAACATGTGTTAAGGCAGGGCGGTTGAAGTACTGCATAAGCAACCAACGACTGAACAAGTGCTTGTATCATTATCCTAATGGCGCACTAGCAAGGCTGACAGATCTGAAGCCCCACATCCTCCATCATATCGCTGCGCATCCTAATCCTTTGCTTCATGTACCCATAGCCTCTTCCCAAACATGTCCTGAAACGTCTTCTCAGGCGGCCCACCCGCAGCTTATACTCGAAAGCGTACAGACAGACGATGAGGAGACGAGGTCTGAACTGAGCTTGTTGGTGTGACGGTGTCTGCGAGTAGATAGCAGGGTCAGAGAAGCAGTTAAGTGGCTGAAGGAGAGTTGTCGGTGGAGGGCGAGCGAGCTCGAGGAAGACAATGCGGATCGACTGCTAGCAGAGCACTTTGTTAGAATCTATAATTCAAACTTAATTGAAGTCTACTTAAAGTATAAAACTCTAACGCTAGGCCTTTTTTTACTATAACCTAGGTCTCTTTCGTTAAATTATATTAGCTAGGGTCCGAAGGGGTTCCTTTAGCCTAGTATCAAGATACGTAATAGAAGCTGTATAGTTCATGGTTTTATATTGTGATAAATCAGAAAAAATAGATTTTATAGATCAATAAGTATGAATAACCTAATGAGTCTACATAAATCTAGCGTTAAGCCTATTTCAGCGTAAGTCAGACTCTAACCCGCTCCTCACATCAGCTAGGTAAACTTGGTAGACATGGCGCCTCAGTATAATATCATCCACCTGGAAGCCCTTGCACAGCAGCTCTGGGACAGAGACGAAATACTTCCGCATGGTGATGTGGCTAAGGACAATGCGATCTGTTGCCGCATCACTGGGATACCTATTGACTAGCCTGATCAAAATGCACAAATATAATTCCATGTGATTTATGAACAGTTAGTTATCGCAAATATCATAGGCCAGTATAATTTAGCAGAGCCGATAACTCTTGTCTGTAGCATCTTACAGGATCTCGATAACCTGGTTCGCCAAACGATCAAATGTTAGGCCCTGATCAAGCAAGGCCAAGAAGGGAAGATCGACTGCAAATTCCCTCCAAGCCCAGCTCTTCAACTCCGCCGAGATCATACTATCCATTCCGTACGAGGCTAGCGTTTTGCCAGGGTCGATCTTTTCAACCGATAGCAACACCAACTTGGAGAACCTCGCAAGTATCAGCCCAAGCACGACGCTTTTCACCGCTGCAACGCCTCCCTCGGTGCGCGCACTCTCAAGAAGCTTGCCAGTGTCGATACCTGTAGCGCTCTCGCTATTATGTTCCTCGTTGCCAGCAGCGTCCCCAAGTCCGACAACAATATTCAGCAGCCGGTTGTCCTTGAGCCACAGTGACTTGCCTCCCGCACGGGAAAGACGAGTGGGATCCATACCTGTGACGATATGCGCAGCCGCACCCACGTCGTACCTGTATGGGCTTTGGTGGGGAATAGGGTTACCCAGGTCTTGCCGACGACAGGCCAATTCCATATTGGCGAGGTACTCATCGACGGAAATTCCATATAGACCGTTACGCTTTAGCGCCTTCTCGACTTCTGGGTGCTCTTCCACGTGCCCTACATCCACAATCATTCCCAGCGCCATTGACATGGCTTGCAGACCCATGCTGCGTCGGTGGCGCGCCATGTGGTCCAGGTATGCATTGGCGGCAGAGTAGTTGCTTTGCATGGCAGCACCTATCGCGCCAAGTACCGAGCTGGTCATGACGAAGAAGTCGAGGTCGTGATCAAGAAGGAGCTCGTGCAAGTGTATGCTGCCTAACATCTTCGGGTGCACCACCTTGTTGAAATCATCGAGGGACATTTCCGAGAAAAGTTTGTCCTGTTTAATCATGATGTGTCAGTCACAAGTCATGTTGGAAGATTGTGGTGTGCGGCGTACCTTCAGGACCATCGCTGCTTGCACCACGCCTTTGATGGGCTTGGTGGCGCACGAAATGGCTCGTTGAACGTCATCTCTGACGGATACATCGCCGCGAATCACCTGCACTGACAACTCTGGGTACTTGGACCGAGCAACTTCAAGCAGTTCATTGACAAGCGTAGCTGCTTCGGGCTTGTCGGCGCCACTGCGGGACAGAAAGATAAAATGACGAGCCCCCCTAGATACCATCCAAGCTCTGGTGAACATGTCAGCGTCAAGTTTTCAGGTCATCGTGAGCAAACTGTGAAATAGGTCTAGGAGTAATGGAACATGGAAAGCTTACGTTAGGCTTCGGCCCAAGCCCCCCAGACAGCCAACCAAGAGATAAGACGCTTCAGGGTCAAAGGTCAAAGGGTTTTGAACTGGGTGGACGGGAACACGAGTATCGGGCGTGCGCGTGAGGATAATACCCCCGACAAAATCCTCCTGCGCAACTCTGCTAACAGCTTCTGGCAACTGGGCTAAATCGAAGCGTTCGCATGGAATCGGGTTGACAACACCACGACGGAGAAGACCAAGTGCTTCAGCCAAAAGGCTCCGCGATTGTGTCGGCCCAGAGGGTTTGCCGTGAGTCTTATTGGTAGCAGTGGCTTGCCATTGTTGAATGGGATTTATTGCCAATCCATCCATAGGATCAAATGACCCGATCGTTATGCTTTTCCGGAGAAAGTTTCCTGCTGCAGCAATCATGTCCGGGGGCGGACAACCTCCAAGGGCGATAATACGGCCTCCATGCCTGACCACATTGACGAAGAGTTGGTACTCATCGTTGGCATCTGTCAAGACGAAGTCGAAGTAGTTACCCAATGAAACCTGCTTGAGCGCTTCCTCGCGGCCGATAAGCTTCGCATTGTCGCCCAGCTGCTGGAGCTCGCCAAGACCAGCATCTGAGGAGAACGTTACATGTGCTCCCGCCGCCTCGAGCAGCGCCACCTGGGCGAAAACGTACGCAAGATGAACTTGCTGACAGTCGATCAAGACATGATTGCCTCGGTCTAGTCGCAGCAAGCCCGCGACATGTAAAGATATGATGATGGGATGGATCTGCCCGAGAAGAGGTCCGATTGGTTCTTCAGGCATAAGTATCTCGCAATCCCTCTCGTTCACGATGACGGATGTGTCCAAGCGGTGTGTGCATACACAGCATACATAGTCTCCGGCCTTCAGCTTACGAGTGTTGGGGCCAACGACACGAACGGTGCCTGCCAAGACCATTCCGAAGCCCAAAGAAGCTGATCTGCCCATCAGACTATCAAGTGACTAGAAACGTGTTAGCGATAGTTCAGAAAAAGCAAATTAGAGAATTTGCACGTACTAGCGGATGCAACGGTGTTGCGTCAACGTCAACGAGTACCTCGCCCACAGCCAGAGAACGCAGGTCCTGTGCCTCAAAGTAGAAGCTGTTGATCTTGCCAACCTTGTCGAACCGTAGTGTGAGGGTCTCCTTGCCTTGAGGGACGCTACCCGTGGTCGTCCTGAAGGCGACGCGCTGCTCAAAGTTTGTATTTTCCGCATAGTCACTCACATAGCGACTGATGTACACGACTCCCTCCTTCTCCACCAACTCGGTATCCATCTCCGCAAGGGGGTCTCCGTGAAATGTACGCTCGGTGTCCAAGACGAGTAAAGCACCCTCACTACTCTCCTCGCTCTCAATGTCCAAAGTGCACACATGGAACGAAGGTTGTTCTGTCATGACGGCCTTGGCCAAACCGAAAATCAGGCTCTTCTCTGCTTCCCGGCCCTGCATCACCCCGCCATTCGTCACCCACACCGCTGTGCGCGCCAGCTGCGTGTACCGCTGTAATGCAGCCATCTCAGCACCCGTCATGCGTGCTAGCAAGGGGCTCTCGAGCTCGGCCAACATGATGGTGCGCGCATCCCGCTCGAGCAAGCTCGGCACGTCTTGCAGAGCCATAGAGCGTGTTGTGATGCCTAGTTGTTCGTACTTGCGCTCAATGGCGCGCTGGAGAGGTTGCGGTTCGTGGCGGTAGATCTACGCTTTCGTTTAGTATGGGTTTACGGGCATGATGGTGAGGTCTTGGGGCTACCTACTAGAGTGACTGGGGAGGATTTTGCTCCGTTGACCTTTTCGGTGTCATTGGCAACGGGACTTTTGTTCATACCATTGATGCGGGTGCCATTACTGCCGTTGATTCCATTGATACCGTTGGTACCATTAGTGCCGTTCATACTGTTGGTAGCATTGGCACCATTCATATCTGCGTGAACACCTCTATCCGTGTTGCGTGCCACTATGAGAGTCGTGCAACTGACTGGTTCATCGTAGTCGTCAAGCATAATGTCGGCTCCAGCGAAGCCTGCTTCGAGTAGTACCTGATTCCACATGGCCTTGGAAAGGAATGGGCTGGATGGCCTTCCATCATCTGCACCGAGCCAATAGCCAGGGAGGGCTCCGAGCATGAAGCCAGTGAAGCGCCAGTCCTTTGTCGTCTCCACAATCACAAGCTTTCCGTCGGGCTTGAGAAGCCTCCTGCAGTTCCGTAAGGAGGAGGCAACATTGCGCGTTGCGTGTATCACCTAATTCATCGTCAGCAACTATGTATTTTGCAGCGTTTTACCGGTATCAAAACCCACATTGGACGCAAATACAATATCATAGGAATGTTCTTCGAATCCCTGGCCAGCGGGCTCATGCTCAATGTCGAGTATACCAAAGCTGAGATGGCGATGGGCCTGGAACGTTTCCTGGGCAACGCCTAGAAAAGCCTTGGAAACATCAGTAAAAGCATACGTCTGGTATTTAGGCAGAGGCCTATCTCCTTCCAAGGCACTGAGCATGACCCTCGTGGCGCCACCCGTGCCCGCACCCAACTCGAGAATGCGCAGTCGCGGATTCTTATGGGCCATGAGCGCCATGAAATCCGTCAGCCTGGCATAAGCTCCCGTTTGACCAAAACCATCCTCGTAGATGCGCGTCAAGAGATTATTCTCTATCATGATGTCGAGCGCGCCTACAGTACCGCTCACAATCTGTACCATTTTCGCGTTCAGCTGCGCCACCATGGCAGCCTCTGGCACGCTTTGCTCCAAACTTTGAGCGATGGAATTGATTTTTTCAATGAGCTTTTCACCTGTCAAGTCATGCATCATTTCGTTTGAAATCGCCGCCTCTTGCTCCGCCAGCCATTTGAGAAACTTTTGCATATGGCCTGGAAGGAGGTCGGCCTGGAGGTCGTGCGGCAACCGCTCTACAACGCTACGAATCGCCAATTGAGTCAACTTCTCCAAGGCGGAGAAGTAAGACATGGCAGTTGACTCGTCGGCCTGGGTTTGGGAGAACAAAGCCTTGGCCTGGGCGTTCGTCAGGCGATCAACATCTGGTTTCCAAACTAGACGTGTGTACGGCTGAGGCATCTTCTTCACTTCAGCTTCTTCTGCTGCTGTTTCTAGCGAGAGGAAGGAAACTTCAGCCTCGAGTAGTCTCTGATCATCGGGGCTTGAGAGTCCCATAGAGGCCTGGATCGACCGGAGCCCGCCATGGAAACTGCGACTGTATGCTTCTAGAGAACCGCTCTCATTTATCTTGGATGGCCAGACTGTTAGCTTGGAAATCGAAACCGGCAGATAAGCCTTTTTCAAGTCTTCTGGCTTTCCGTTATGTGCGGCAATAAGGCACAGCTGTAAGCAGGCGTCGAGCGTAGTGGGATGCACAGCGTATCGTGACTGCTGAGCCATTTGCTTTTCAGAAGCATTGTATGGAACCTCTGCAGTGGCCTGGTTGTATTCGGAATTGACCTTGATATCGGAAAGCGTTTTGAAAGCTTCCCCGTAGATCATGCCAACCTTATTCATGGCGCTGTACCACCGACGGGCATAGCTATCCTTGTTGACGCCGCCGCGACCGCCAACGACGGTTGGATCGAAACGCAAAGCTTCATCTATGATTCTTAGCATCCATAATGTTCTAGTTGGAGTTCATGCTACACTTACTAGTATTACTGTCGTCACCCAATTGGACAGACCCGGTGGCGTGCTCCCTCCATGTTCCGTTTGACACAGTGCTGACAATGAACTCGTACGCATTCTGCTGACCCAAGACAGCATGAAGATCGAGTATCAGTTCGGTGTCAGAGCCTTCTTGGAGAAGCATAGCAGAGCTAATGTTTACATCCCGCAATGTGTAGGCGTCAGCCGTTGTCGCCATAGATGACCCCTGGGCTTGGGTGATGGCCTCAAGAGCCAAAGCAATGTAACCAGCGGCTGGAAATACCGTGGAGTCGCCAACCTTGTGGTCTTGCAACCATGGCAGAGTATCAATGTTGATCAAGTTCCTCCAAGCAGGTGCGCTGTTCGATGTGCCAGGGAGTCTGCTACCCAGCAAATCGTGGTGCGGATAGGCTCGGAACCGGATGTCGGTACTCAGGCGGCTTTCAGCCCACATCACGTCTTGACTGTACTCCCACTGGTAAGTAGGAAGGTCCGGAATAAAATATCCAGGCGCATCCCCGATATTCGAAGCAGAATTAACGGTGGAGATAGGGATTGGAAATCCCGAAAGGAACAGAGATCCGACGAGGTTCAGCAAGCACTCCACTGAGTCTTTGTTGCGCTTGAGAGATGGAAGGTAGAGCAATTTTTCGGAACTGTAGCCTACAGCTGTTCGGATTGCCTTGATTGGCGCTGCTAGAGCTGAGTGGGGGCCGATCTCGACCATGATTTTTACCTCTGGTCGGGATTCGAGAAGCTGCTGGGTCGCTGTATCGAAGCGCACAGGAGATTCCAAGTTCTGCCGCCAGTATTCCAGGCTAACTGTGTCGACGGGCCTTTGAGTAACAGAGGAATACATGGTGATGTTCGAATTGCTTGTCGATTTCAGCTCGTGAGGAAGACTCTGCAGTAAAAGATTCTCATAGCGTTGGCCGGCCTCCTCCATGAAATTTGAGTGATAGGCATTTCCCGAGGTGATTAGCTTGCGGTTAAAGATGCTGTCAACCAAAAATCGTCTGCGAGCCTCTTCAATCGCCTTCTCAGACCCACTCAGTGTGACACTGTCGGGCGAATTGTAGCATGCAATTCCAATATTTGGAATGTCTTCGATGGCTTTGAGCGCTTCAGTCGGACCCAGACCGACGGCGAGCATGGCACCACGTTGCGTGCTCTTGACGGTAGCTGCACCTCGTTGGTAGGCGATAATCATAGCTTCTTCGGCCGTAATGTGACCAGCACAGTACGCCGCGGCGATTTCACCTATTGTGGCAGGTAAGTTTGGGTACGAAGCTGCAGAACTTCTGCTTACCTGAAGAATGGCCAACAACGGCCGACGGACGCACTCCCCATGATCGCAAAATATCAACCATTACAATCTGAATTGCTGTAGTTAGAGGCTGTGAGAATTCTGCCTCATTGACACGACTCGTCTCTTGTGGTTGGGCGAGCGCCTCGAGAAGATTCCAATTGGGGGCGTTTTGCAAGCCAGCAACGGTGTCATTCAAGCCCTGCAAAGTCTTACGCGCCACTTCATATTGCTCCACCAGTTGCTGCCCCATTTGAGCCCACTGCGCTCCTTGGCCGGTAAAGACAAAGGCTAAATCAGGACGGGAACTCATGGCAGTGCCAAAGGTCAATGTGTTTGGCTTGAGCCTGTCGGAAAGCTGGATATTGTCTGCAGTGCTGGCTATCAGAGCAAACGCCCGCTCGGAATGGTTGCTCCGGCGAGAGCATAGTGTGTAAGCCAATGACGCGAGATGCATATCATTTGGACTTTGAGAAAGAGCTCTGATGTTGTTATTCAGCGTCTGCTCGTCATGCGCTGAGAAAGGCAGCACGTAGTATCGCTTTGTCGACTGTGCCGTCGATCTTATAGAAGCGGGGATATCCTGATACAGGCCGCCTAGATATGATTGTACTGCGTCTAGAATAGCGTGCGCGTTGGCCCCCCCATACCCAAAGCTGTTCTTTGCATGAAGTCAGCATGATGAAAGGCGCTGTAGTCGAAAACTACTTACAACACTGGCTCGAAGGTATGATTGCGCGGCTGGCCAGGGTGACAAAGTCTGGACGACTTTGAGTCGGCCATTGCGAAGGTCCAGGGCAGGGTTAAGGCGCTTGATCCCCAGTGTTGCGGGAATTTGGCCCTTTTCCAGACATAGCACTGTCTTTATCAAGCTCGAAATTGCGCTCGCCGCTTCGCCGTGACCTAGGTTCGTTTTCACGGAACCCATCAACAGCGGAGATTCCGGTGTTCGTACATCCCCGAACACGTTGCCAATGGCCGAGACCTCCAATGGATCTCCCACTGGAGTGCCCGTGCCATGGCATTCAAAGTATGCTGTTTGCTCGAGATCAAGCTTTGCACTGGCGTAGGCCTGTCGGATGACCAGCTCTTGATCAGCGGCACTGGGGTGGCTGATTCCGGGGCTTTTTCCATTCCTGGTGCTCCGCTTAGTACTATGAATGACTTGAGTTGTCTACATGAGTCACTTACGCGTTGATGGATGTACCTCGAATGACGGCGCGAATAGGATCCTTGTTGGCTATGGCTTGAGATAAAGGCTTGAGATACAAAGCACCTATCGCCTCTGCTCGAGCGTATCCATCGGCCGACTCGTCAAACGTGTGACAGACGGATGTGGGCGAAAGAACCCCAAGGCGGACGCTGGCAATTTGCTGTTCGATGCCAAAGATCAAGTTTGTCCCGGCGACTACCGCCGCGGAGCAGTCTCCAGCTTGCAAACTGCGACAAGCCATATGCAACGCATACATGGTACTGGAGCAGGCCGTGTCGATGGTCATACTTGGGCCCTTCAAGTTAAACACGTAGTTCACTCGATTACTCAAAATTGTCAAACCGCCACCCTATCCTTGTTGTCAATGACACTCCATGCGTTAAGTGTATATGTTGCGCAGCATGCAAAGATAGGAAGAAAACGTACCGTCATGTGGTATGGAGCGCCATGATTTATGTCTCGCGCTTGCATCTGACCAATATCCCATGTGAAATTTCCAACATAGCAAGCTGTGTTAGATCCAGATACTTCTTCGAGACGCGCTCCAGCCGCCTCAAAACTCTCATAAACGACCTCCAAAAGCTTCCGCTGTTGTGGATCCATGCTGGCCGCTTCTTTGGGGTTGATCCCAAAGAATGACGCATCAAATTGACGGAACGAGTCATCTTGACTGAGGAAGTAGCCTCCTCGTGTGTTGATACTCCCTGGGTGCTGCTTATCGGGATGATACCAGGAGTCCACATTGAAACGATTGTGTGGAACATCTGACTGCGCAGATCTTTCTTGCTCTAGAAAATCCCAGAGCTTAGACGGCGATACAATTTCCCCGGGCAATCGACATGCTGTCAGGTATGTTAGGCGTTTCTAATGGTCAATTCGATTCAGTGACTTACCCATGCCCACAATGGCAATCGGCTCAGGGCGATCATTCATCTTCATCGTTAACAGTGTAATGGCAATTAGGATACACGTAACTGGACTATATGAGGAATGTCACAATGGGAGGTAAGGAGCGATATTTGTACGAGCAGCATAACACATCGCTCGCGAAGCGGCAAGTCACCGCTATCCTGCATTGCCTAGATGAAGCTAAGCAGGGAGTAACGGATACATCATCCTCTGGAAGACATGTCCGGCGTATCATCCAAGCTTACACCACAATTTCCACAACCCGATACTCCACTGTACATCACCTCAATTAACTACTTGAGCAGGCTGACATGGCCTTAGATTCGTCTTGCACTATCAGGCAACCTGAGAAAAATGTAACCAATCTTTTTTTTTACTTCAAGAAACTTTCCAATTGTGTAACTACCTATCGATGGCCAGAATCACTGTTTGGTTCGGCCTTGCATGTTGTATCAGGCTGACTTGCATATACCTACCAAAGTAGTTATGCAATCAGCGGATTGCTGTGTCACCTTAGCTTCCTCCTCTCAATCAATTGGTCACATAGTGGAGATCGACAGCCGAACCGTGGGATGCAGGAAAGGGCGTATCCCGCATTGCCCCACTCTGGCTTAGCTCCCAAGATTCGCAAAGAACCACCACATATGAACCTACTTAATTTTCGAGTCTCACTTGCATATTCTTGGCCTCATGGTGAATTGAGATCGAAGATACCAAGCTACTGCAATAGTCGCCCCAGGACCCACGAGGATCCACCCAATCATCAGTCCACCCAAGGCGCGCCAAGCAGGCAGGATCTTATGCTGAAGCAATTCGTGCCATGCCAAGAGCAACATGGCCGTAAAGGTAATCGCATAGTCGACCTGCAGGAAACGAAATACAAGCCTGCCTGCATTGTCCGACTCCATTTCTCCGGCAGCAAGTGACGGGGTGTACTTGTTGAAAAATCCGCATATAGTTGCCAGATACCACAGGTGTCCCTGCAAGGCCACCCCACCTACTACGGCATATCGCAACGTTGGACTCTTTTGATGTTGAGATTGGAATTTGGATGGCCGGTATTTCATAAAAGCTTTCATGATGCGTGCCACGAGCATCATACATATGGGGTAGATGGTGAAAGCTACGATCCCCCAAATTTGCACGTTGAGGCTTGACTGGAAGACGTCCAACATGAGGGCAGCGGGAAACGCATACCCAACTGCTAAGTTGAAGATTAAAGCGGTATCGGACAGAGGTTGGCGGGCCTGAGATGATTCGCGGGATGAATGCCGAATAAAGCTCATGGCATACAGAGGGTATACGACTGCCGAGGTGCACAATTGGGATAGCAGGCCCCAGATGGTTGAGCTAACCGCCTGTCAGCTATTGTGTATACATTTCGGGACATGGAACCGGATTGGGAAGACAATGAAGGAGACTGGTAGACTTACTATCGTACCCAGCTGCCTGGTGCCGCCAAGGAGTCTTCTGTACACAGAATGACTGGGATCACAGCCACATTGGCGAGAAATTGCACCATGAAGCGATATGCATGAGATTTTACGGCAGATAGGTTGAAGGCGACAATCGACATGAGCCCTTGGTCAAACTCGGGATAGTGTTGTAGGCCCGGGATTCCCGTTGAAGGGTGGCGTGCTACCACGGCATTCATCGCATCGAAACCACCGTCTCTCACAAAAGGCCCCCAGACCCCCACCACGGCAAGAGTGGAGAGGCCAAAGAAGGCAAGTTGCGCCGAATGTAACATCATGAGTAATTTTTGAGAGGAGCAACAAGATGGAGTACGTTTTGAGAATATGTGTTTGTCATTGATGCTGTGCTGCACTGCGAATCCAAGCCCATTTAAATAGCGCAGGAAGCAGATGAGATTAGTAAAGGTCTAGGTTTGTGAGCGACGTGTCTCACATGGGGTCCCAGTATTTAGTACATCCCCCGGTGGGTGGGGTGATATTGCATTTGCATCAGTGTGGCATTTAGTTTTGACTCGACTGCCTCGCCCAAACCTAGCTTGTAATCGCTCGCGTGCCTGTCTTGCGTTTGCAAATATCATTGCTATCATGTATGACGTTATTGTTGTCGGCGCAGGTGAGTTTCGTTTCAATACACCCATGGAATGCGACAGCTAAGGTTATCCGTTTTTGTTCAGGATGGTGCGGGCTTATTGCCGCGAAAACCTATCTACAGATATGTCCGACTGCTCGTCTTCTAATCGTCGATGGTGACTCGAGTATTGGCGGAACTTGGAGCAAGGAGAGACTCTATCCGCACCTTGTAGCGGAAGCGCACTATGGCCTATTCGAATTCTCTGATCTTCCTATGCGTCGTGAAGGCATACTGCCAGATGGGCGCATCCCAAGCGCTGCTGTACACGCCTACTTGACTGAATACGCCATCAAATTCGACTTGCTTCCCCGCATCCGCCTCAACACCTGGATCGAAGATATTCGCCAAGATCCTGCTGCTATTGGTGATGAGGGAGCACCTCGCTGGACATTGCGGGTGGCTGGCTCACGCAAGCTCCTCCAGACAAGAAAACTGATCATGGCAACTGGGCTGACCTCAGAGCCGCGTATGCCAACCTTTCCTGGTCGCGAGGAGTTTGACGGTCATGTGCTTCACAGCAAGATGTTGGGTCGTACTGACACTGACAAACTTCTCAATGATCCGTCGATCCGCCATGTAGTGGTATATGGTGGTTCCAAATCTGCATACGATGCTGTGTATCTATTGCTGCATGCCGGGAAGACGGTAGACTGGATCATACGCGAAGGCGGCGGCGGTCCTTCAATCATGACGCCACTGTCCATCCTCGGCCAACCCAGCTTTCGTTTGAACAACAGCCGTGTAATGTCGCTATTCTCGCCTAACCCATTTGAAGTTGCGGCAGAGCGCTCCTGGTGGCAGCGGATGATGCACCAGCGTGCAGGGACCCTCGCGCAGCTACTCGTGATCTGGTTCTGGCGCTCTCTAGCCTATCTTCTCCAAAGGCCATGGAACTATGATCAAAGTACTAATGGAAAGCAACTGAAGCCTATTCTTGGTCTCGACAGTGTTCTATGGAGTCCGGCTACTCTGGGAGTTATGACGCATCCAACCTTGTGGCAAGAAATTCACTCGGCAGAAAGGATCACTATACGCCGTCAGACGATCGTAGGTCTGGATAAAGATCGACGTGTACTCTTGGGAAATGGTGACCAAGTAACTGCTGACATGGTGGTATGCGCCACGGGATGGCATGCGCGACACTCACTCTTCACTCCGGACCAGCAGCTCGCCGTCGGATTGCCATCCACATCGTCCTTCGATCCCAAGTCTCAGGCCCGTTGGCTGCATCTTCAGAAGAAGGCGGATGACGAGATCGTGGAGGAACTTCCGATCCTTCAAAAATGTCCCATAGCTCCACCGCCGCTCCGCTGCGAAGATGACTATCACTTGTACCGCTTCATCGCGCCCAGTGGTGAGACCAACAATTCGGAGCGGCTCATCGCGTACGTCGGATTCCTTCGCACAACCGGTGCGCCCATTGTCTACGAAGCGCAATCTCTCTGGGCTGCTGCTTATCTGACCGGGGCATTGCAAGTGCCTGGACTGCAAGAGTGTGAGAATGAGGTCGCTCGCACAAACGCTTGGATTCGTCGCCGCTATATCTGCGGCCGCAAAGTGCCATTTGCATTGTTCGATTTTCTTCCAGTAAGTCACTGACCCTAGCTGCTTTCACTTTTCCCTACTGACTGGTTACCTAGTATGTCGATATGCTTTATCGAGACTTGGGTGTTAACTCGCGACGTAAAGACAACCCTGTGTCTGAGGTTTGCGGCCTCTACAAACCGCAAGATTTTCAAGGTGTAGTCTCAGAGTGGCTGAGACATCGTGGTGTGGTTCACACGAATGGTAAAACAGGGAAAGTGTGATTTCCCTGGGCATAGTTATACTAGTCTAGTCGCAAAAAAGTGCTGAGCACCAAAAACAATCAATTGGACATCTAGATATCTACACAGCTGGTCACCAAGTAGACGAAAATAACCGCACCGTACACAGGTCGTCCTCTAAAATCGATAACGAGAGCTAATCTTACTAACTTTCACATTTCACACCCCTGTTATTACTTGATACTTTTGAACGATTTTAACTGTTAGGGACTGCGCCCATATTTCTCTCACTTAGAGTCTAGGTGAGTAATAAGTCACGTGATTAAGAGACTACCTCTATGTCACATGACTAAGGTTATGTGACTTAGCTTACGTACAGACGAAATAAGCAAGAGGATAAGTGGTAAAACCTTCCGTACGATGGAGTTTCTTTTTTATGTTTCTTCTTCTGTAAAATAGGTGAATACATACTCATTAGCTAGGTTTCCTTCGCTCATAACGAAATGCCCGCGGTATTGTTGTGTGCCAAGCCATTTTCCCAGTGCAGAAATTCTGTCCACCGGGTGACTGCCAACTCCTGCTTACGGAAGAGACTTGGCAATACTGGTTGAATGGGAGGCCTTCTTGGCCGTCTGACTGCTACCTTGGCAAAGGATTCGACTTTCATCTGGAGACAGGGGCTGGAGACGCTCGGTCACCGAAAACAGATCACTTGCGTTGCGCGCTAGCAGAAGACAGTCACGAATACAGAGTATCTACGCCTTTCCGAACGAAAGTCGACAATTGCCAATTTGAGTTTCATGCTTGGGGACTGCAGCTTCCTTCCACGCTAGGCAATTATCTAAAGTTGGCGCAGAACTCAAGACGATCCACATCATGCGCTTGTGCAAGCTGAATCTTCGACAACTCAACCGAACCACCAATCTATCGAGTACTCTGTACACAATTTCCCCCAATACTCACAGGACGCGGGTGCATGCCTCTAAGCTCGCTCCGCAACAAGCAGAATATAGCCTAGTTCTTCCAGACCGTGAAGACTCGCTGCAACATCCCTCAACGTCCCCCCCACATCTCCTCCCACCTGCAGCCCCTTTTTATCCATGATCCCGCAAATGGGTCTAATGTGCTGCCTGATATCCACACAATCAAGAACCTTGAATCCTGTCTCCGTCAGCAGCTCTTTGAGCTCATTGGCAGAAGGCAGTGCAGGCACTTGAAAAAGCTCGTGCCAGTTAGCAATGGCCTCGGGGTTCGGGCAGTCCTCATCTAGCACGAGATCCGCGATAGAGAAGCGACTTCCTGGGCGGAGGACGCGCGCAATGTTACGCAGCGCAGCGCGTCTGTCGTTCATGTGCACGAGGGATTCAATGGCGTAGGCTCCATCAAAGGATGCGTCTGCCAGCGGGAGCTGCATGGCGTCGGCAAACTGGAAGCCTAGTTTTCCCTTCTCAACGAGCTCTTGGTACGTTTTGCGCGCGAGTTCGACTTGGTGGTTACTGACGGTTATGCCTGTAACGGAGACTTCGTGGGCGGTGACAATGTTCGCGGCCGTCTTGCCGGTACCGCAGCCTACGTCGAGGATGTGCTGGCCTGAGGAGGGGCGGAGGCGATTGATTACCTCAAGAGTCATACGCTGAGTGGCCAAGTCAACTGATTCGGTGGGATTCTCAGGGTTCTCCCAATAGCCGACGTGGATGAAGCCAGCCATGATTTCGGTCATGAGGTTGGTCTGATTGTCGTACATGGCACCGACATCAGTGGCGGTAGGCCGAGCGATCTTCGACATATTTCCAGAGAAAATTGACAAAGTTGTTTGATAATTGCGTTCGAAAGAAAAGCCGGCCGAGAAGTGTGGGAAAAGTGAGATGGAGGTCAGGAGGACATTTCAATACGACGGATGAAATATGTAGCTGGCTGCTCACCAATCAAGGCCACCCAATGTCGCCCAGCTACAACGTCCCACTTCGTGGCATTCCTCATACAAATAAGACCTAGTAGTTCTCCTGATATCCTGGGGTGGATGCATCTGCATTTCCCACACAGTATTTGTCTCGTGTCGAACGGTGCTTCATTTCCAATGCAACCGTCATCCCAAAGCAAATCTGCAGAACTCGTCATGTCTTTACACACCTTGTCATCAAAGCGTACACTATTGAAGAGGCGTTCTTTGCCTGTTTACCTCCCTGCGCATTTGGATCTCCTTGCAACGGCTTATGGCGTCCCTGTGGTCGACATCATGCAGCTGGCATGGGGCTTAGTCCTACGGTGTTACTTTGCAAACTCGTCTCCATGTTGGGGCACTATCAACATGGTACATGATGGTTGCGAGGAGAAGAAGAGTTCTCCAATAAAATGGGAGACTCTAGCACTCGAAGACTCAAGGTCTATCAGTTGGATTCTTCACAACTGGAACGATCCATCTGTACATCGTCGCTCGTCTTCTGAAGAGATTCCAGAACATCTGCCCATCTCCTTTGGGGGCATGGTGGTTCTGGTAGAAGATCCACATGATTTGGAGGCACTCCGAGACGTCGAGCATATAGTAGGTTTACATTCCTGAGCCTAGTACAACACTCATGCTGACGAACTTCCACAGGCGGAAGTGATGATTTGCTTTTCGGCATCTGCTGCGCAGCGGGTGGTTTGTATGGCATGGTGCTCAGAAACGGTCGAAAGCGAACTAGCATTGCATCTAATGCAATCGCTAGGACGTGCACTGGATATTGTCTTTCTAAGCCCGGACAAGCCACTCAGCCAAGTCAATTTGTTCGGCCTCTTGGACCACCAGAAGCTACTCCAATGGAACAAGAAGTACCCAGAGTCTGTTGATCGTCTTGTACATGAGATGTTCGAGGACATGGTTGCCGCGAGGCCACAGGCCACAGCCGTGGCCGCATGGGATGGCGAAGTCACGTATCAACAGCTCGACCGCCTCACGATGCGGCTGGCAATCAAATTGCAGACTATGCATGTGGAGGCCGAAACCATCGTCGCCCTTTGCTTCGAGAAGTCGGTCTGGCCGATTGTTGCCATGTTGGGCGTGCTCAGGGCTGGAGCTGCTTTCTTGCACATTGACCCCAAGCATCCTACCGCTAGACAGCAAGCCATGATCAGCACGACTGCAGCCCGCATTATTCTTTGTTCGGAGAAGACGTGTGGTATAGTTTCAGGATGTGGTCCAGAGATTGTGTCTCTAGTTGTTGACCGCAAGATGTTTGCACAAGAGCCAGATCACAAACAGGATGCTTTGCCGTCTCCCACCAACCTTGGTCCCCGAAATGCGGCCTACATTGTCAGCACCTCGGGAAGCACTGGAATACCGAAGTCTATTGTAGTTGAACACGCGTCCCTTTGTACAAGCGTGACGGCTCAGGCCGAAGCCATGGCCGTAAACGTGGAGTCCCGCATTCTGCAATATGCAGCATATACGTTCGATGTGAGTATTGGCGATGTCTTCACGGCATTGACGCATGGAGCCTGCGTTTGCGTTCCATCAGAGTGGAAACGAGCCCAAGACCTGGCCGGTGCTATCAATCACTTGGAGGTGAACCAAGCTTGTCTCACATCTACCGTCGCAAGTTTGCTCACTCCCGCGGATGTCCCGAAGCTACAGAAGCTTACATTGGGAGGAGAGCCGGCATCAAAGCAGTGCATAGAATTGTGGTCCGGAAAGGTGGCATTGAAAAATATTTATGGACCCGCAGAGTGCACGGTGTGGTGTGTGATACAGCAGAATGCTTCGTCGGAGATACCAACGTCCAACATTGGGCGCGGCATCGGCGCCAGAACATGGATTGTACACCCAGAGAACCACAATCAGCTCATGCCCGTTGGAGCGGTGGGAGAGCTGCTGATTGAGGGGCCTCTAGTGGCGAGAGGGTACATCAACGACCCTGAAAGAAGCGCCGCCGTCTTTTTGGAACGTTCCCCGAGCTGGCTAGCGAGTTTTGGGCCGCTGCAATCTCGAAGTCGATTCTACAAGACGGGAGATTTGGCCAAGTTTGACTATGACGGATCGTTGCTCTTCCAGGGCCGCAAGGATACACAGGTGAAGCTTCGAGGACAACGCATCGAGCTTGGAGAGATTGAATATCGCATCCAGCAAGCTCTTGGTGACCCATCGCTACCTTTGGCGGTGGAATTGATAGAAACGAAAGATTCACAAGCACCGCTGTTGGGTGTTTTCATAACCTGGACGGGAGGACTTGATATCAGTCTGGACGGGTCTGCCGTGCCGAACGGGACGGGCCTGGACCTCAACACACGAAACCGTTTCAACGAGCTCGTCTCGCACATCCAAGCCAACATAGCCAATACTCTACCACTCTATATGGTGCCAAGTCTCTATATACCGGCCCAAAAGCTACCCTTGAGCACATCCGGCAAGCTGGACCGCAAGGTCCTACGCTGGTACTGCACACAGCATTCCCGATCATTTCTGGCAACATGCGAGGCTGAAAGTTCAGATGGCGCTGCAGATGACATAACTGTGGATGGTGTGGCATCTGGTGAGATTGTCAATCCAGCCGAGGTAACATTGGCTCAACTCTGGGCGCATGCGCTAGGAAGGAAAGTGGAGGGCATCAGCGCAAAAGACAATTTTCTCTCTTTGGGGGGCGATTCGCTTGCAGCGATGCGACTGGTGAACCTCGCAGCACGGGACGCTCAGGTCACGCTGACCGTGGCAAACATTTTCGAGAGCCCAGTTCTGGTCGACCAGGCGCGTCTTCTGCGACCCTTGAGCAAAACGAAGTATTTAGCACCGTTCGAGCTGATGATCCGTAAGGAAACGTCCGTTGAGGACATTGTTGGTTTTGCCGCGCAACGATGTGGACTGGATCCTAGCCAGATCGAAGACGTCTATCCTTGCACGCCACTGCAAGAAGAGATGATGCGCGACTCTCTCTCGAGCGATCGCACGCAAATGGGTCAAGAAGTAGTCGAGATTTCGGAGGAGCTAGATGTCGTTCGGTACCAAGATGCGTGTTCTTGCGTGTATCAGAGGTTTCCCATACTTCGTACTCGCTTCATTGAGCACTCTAATAGGCTTGTCCAAGTTGTCGTTCGAGAAGATCTTTGCTGGCAGCGACCGACGTCTCTTGCAGAGTATATGGTGCTCGACTCGCATGAGCGGCCAGCCCTCGGCAAACCGTTGACTCGGTGGGCATTGCAATCCAATGGCGCCCATTTCATCTTGTCGCTTCACCATGCCATGTTCGACGGCATAACTTTGGGCCATATCCTAGGCGCAGTGTACGCAGTATATCAGTCTATACCGCTACCTCCGCCCTCAGTGTCTTTTTCAACCTTTCTCGCCCATTTAGGCGACCCAAATGCCCCTCTTTCGCAAGAATCACAGTGTTTCTGGCGATCCTATTTGTGTCCAAGTGTTGGTTCGGACACTTGTATGCCTCACAAAACACAAGACATGGACCTTCCCCGTGCCAACCATGGTACACAGCGTTTGGTAGATTTCGCATCTGGTGCAGTGTCGGCCTTGCAGCGGCATGGGCTCACGGAAGCAACTCTCGTTCGCGGAGCATGGGCATGCACACTAGCCCGACACCAGCAGAAACCCCAGGTATCGGCCTTCTCAGACATCATCTTCGGGACCATGCTGACGGGACGAAACTTTCACCTGCCTGGAGTCGACATGCTTGCCGCACCTAGCTTGACTCATGTCCCAATACGAATCCGTGTAGCGGAAGAAGACTTGAACGGCCATTCTTCGCGTGAATTCCTTGGCCGTGTGCAGGCTGATGCAACAGCAATGATTCCTTATGAGCACGATGGAATGAACCGTATTCG
Organism: Curvularia eragrostidis; assembly: GCA_020744315.1. Classification (NCBI taxonomy): domain Eukaryota; kingdom Fungi; phylum Ascomycota; class Dothideomycetes; order Pleosporales; family Pleosporaceae; genus Curvularia; species Curvularia eragrostidis. The sequence goes on along the minus strand of JAIRCK010000113.1, from coordinate 8,567 downwards.
ATGCATAGATGCGCAAACAAGAGCCGTGTTCGAACGTATTCGAACCTTGCTGGTAATTCAGCCAATTCCGGAAGGGTTGATTTCAGTATCTACGTCACCATTCCCAGGGCCAGTTGTGTCAGGGCCTCGTGTGGAGGCTAAGGAAATGGGACAATTCCATTGGTATGGTCTTTTGGTAGAGTGTACCCTATTGCCAGCAAAAGGCTTCTTTGTGCGGGTGAGCTACGACGAAAACATGTTCGCGACTGAGCAGGTGGAAAGTCTGTTGGATGACTATTCATGTGCGCTGCATACGCTGGCTTCCGGGCTGATGAAAATAGAGGACGCATGTGCATTCCCCCATGTATAGTCATGTGGGGTAACTGATATGCTTACCAATGCCACTGTGAGGGTTGTCAGACGGATGATATGCTGTAGCTAGTCTGCATATGTTAGCTACAATAAACTGGGCAGGCCTGCGCCCACCACCCTGGTGAGCCAAGCTCACAAACCCAGCAACATGCATATAAGAGTCAATGAGTTCGCCACCCAGAGCGAGGAACATTGGCCGCTTTGTTTTCCATTGTACATCATTGACCACTACATCACTATCGAGACTTTTGGCGAGACACGACTCAGAATGGCTTTCATACCCGAGCCTCTGCGCATGCTTGCGACGAGCCCCGCGCTCGGCGACCTGTCGTCGGATGGCCCGCTTGCCTATGCTCTTCGCCAGAAGCTGACGGGCTGGGTGAAGATGCCTGCAACACTCAACCTCGAGTCGAAAATGGTGCTTGTAACGGGGGCGACATCGGGTGTTGGATATCAGACAGCACGGCAGGTGCTACGTCTCGGGGCTGACTTAGTCATCGGAGCACGAGACTTGGCCAAAGCTAAGCAATGCATCCAAGAGCTGCAGAAGGAGTGCCCGCAGGCCAAAATCATGGCGCTGCAATTGGATCTGGAGAAGCTTGAGTCGGTGGACGAGTTCGCGCGCGGATTGCAGGAGCGCAATATCAAGCTCGACATTGCCATTCTGAACGCTGGTTTCTACACTCGCAACAGCCGCGTGACGGTCGACGGGTTCGACGCTCTGTTCCAGGTCAACTTCGTCGCGACAGCATACCTAGCATTGCAAATCCTGCCTCTGATGGCAAGCTCGAATGCCGAGCCCGCGCGGCTGGTCCTGGTCACGTCTGAAGCGCATGCGTGGACGCGCTTCGACACGCAACAGCTGCATGGTGCCTCGCCCTGGAGCGCCTTCGCAAGGTCCGCGACGCAGGGCCAGGCAGTGGAGATGTACTCGACGGCCAAACTCCTTCTGGCGCTGTTTGGGCGCGAACTGGCGGCGCGGGTGGAGCGTCGACAAGTATGCGTCGTGCTCACTACTCCCGGGTTCTGCGCGTCCAACTTCTTCCCCGAACAAGGGATATGCATGGCCTTGGTCAACCTCACGTCGGCACGCTCGACGCAGGCGGGCGCGAGGCTCCACTTGTATGCAGCAGCTGTGGCGCCCGCCGAGCAAGTTCACGGACACTATCTGCGCGATGGGGCTGTGTGCAAACTGTCCGCTTTGGCCGAGGGCAGTGAGGGCCAGCGGCTGCAGGGACTGGTGTGGCGCGAGACGGAAGCGTTGTGTCAGCGGCGGCGCGAGAGGATGCCCGACGCAAAGGTGCTGTAGGTGGGTGGATGAGTGGACGAGTGGACGAGTGGACGATGTGTCGGGACAACTTCGGCACGGGTGGCCGACGGGCCGTGGCATCAAAGCCGCAGCCGCAGCAGCCGTGGCGCCACTGTCGGCCCAGCACGTGCCAAGAGCGGCATGAATCCTATCACCTTGGCGCCAAGGCCTCGTTCCACTGCTGCACCACTGTGACTGTGCACCTTTGTTGACTCGCTTGCTCGCCGTTGTCCTAGACCACGGCGGTGAAGACGGTGCGCCCCCATTGTCACTCCTTCACCACATGTACCTCTCTCCCAGCTAAACCAACGTCCTCGTCGTCCGCCATGCCCTCTACTCTCTCCCTGCTGGCCGGCTCTCTCGCCCTCTGCGTGGCCTACGTCGCCGCCAACATCATCCGCCAGCTGCTCTTCCCCGACACCAAAAAGCCACCAGTCGTCTTTCACTGGCTTCCCTGGATGGGCAGCGCAATCACCTATGGCAGAGACCCCTACAAGTTCCTCTTTGCCGCCCGAGCCAAATATGGAGACGTCTTCACTTTCGTGCTGCTCGGCCGCAACGTCACCGTTCACCTAGGCATCGCTGGTAACGACTTCGTCTTTAACGGCAAAGAGACGCACGTCAACGCCGAGGAGATATACGGTCCCCTGTGCAACCCGGTCTTCGGCGAGGGTGTGGTATACGACTGCCCCAACTCCAAGCTGATGGAGCAGAAGAAGTTCGTCAAATTTGGCCTGACCACCGACGCGCTCAAGGCACACGTGAGACTGATTGAGCATGAAGTTGAAGACTACATCAAGACCTCACGAGAGCTCAAAGGCCCGTCCGGCATCATCAATGTGCCTCCCGTCATGGCCCAGATCACCATCTTCACGGCCGCCATCGCTTTGCAGGGTCCCGAGGTACGCAGCAAACTCACCAACGAGTTCGCAAGCCTCTACCACGACCTCGACGGCGGCTTCAGCCCCATCAACTTTGTTCTTCCCCATGCACCCTTCCCCCACAACATAAAGCGAGATCGGGCCCAGCTCAAAATGCGCAGCATCTACGAAGCCATCATTGCAGAGCGCCGTGCCGGCAAGATCCCTCCTACCACCGACATGATTAGCCATCTGATGCAGTGCTCGTACAAAGACGGCCGTCCTGTGCCAGACTCGGAGATTGCCAACATGATGATCACGATTCTGATGGCCGGTCAGCACAATTCCTCCAACATTGCTTCCTGGATCATCTTACACCTGGCCAACGAACCCCAACTCTGCGAAGAGCTCTACCAAGAACAGATTGATCAATTGGCTGATGAGCATGGCAATTTGCCCCCACTCGAACTGCGGACCCTGGAAAAGCTCAAGCTGCATTCCAGTGTTGTCAAGGAGACGCTGCGCATGCATAATGCCATACACTCCATCATGCGCCTCGTCAAACAGCCGCTTCCGGTCCCAAACACCTCCTGGACCGTCCCACCCGGCCATGCCGTCCTTGCTTCGCCGGGCATCTCAGCAAATAGCGAGGAGTACTTTGCTAATCCTACCAAATGGGACCCACATCGCTGGGACGACCGCGTCATCGAGGAAGATGATGAGAGCGAGATGGTCGACTACGGCTACGGACGCACATCAAGGGGTACAAAGAGCGCTTACCTTCCATTTGGCGGGGGTCGCCATCGCTGCATTGGCGAGAAGTTCGCCTACCTCAACCTGGAAGTCATCACCGCCATCATGGTCCGGAACTTCCGCTTCAAGAATGTTGACGGGAGGGAAGGTGTCCCTGGCACCGATTACAGCACCATGTTCTCGCGCCCACTAGAGCCTGCGGAAGTTTGCTGGGAGAGGCGGTGAATAGATCAATTCGAGGCATTCGTCTTTTTTCATCACGAGCTTGTTTTTAAGGGCCTGAAGAGCACTACAGCGGTGTTAGCACAAAGTTATGCGCCTACAGCAAAGTCAATATCGCTGAAACTAATAATGTGACGCGCCCCTACTATGTAGACTTATTGGTATGCTAGCATGCTAGTATTATCTCTTGTTATGGCGCAGCTGGAGAGATACTTAGTAATATAAACCCATTTTATAGAGAGATTTTGTCTCGTTCAAAGGCTGGCTGGAGAATACTCCTTAATAGACGTACTGCTACTACTTCCACCATTCACTTAGTACCGATAAAAACTAACTCTTAGTCCTAAACCTAGAAGCATTTTCCTATACCTACTCGATATCTTATCACCATGCTCCTACGCCCGACTGCCGCACTACATTGCCATTTCCACCAGAACCCACTTGGCTGTCAAAATCCTCAGCCTCTTACCCCAGAACAACATTGGGATAGCCGTCAACGCAAACAACCCCGTTAACATGCCGAAGATGCCAAATGGTTCGGTAGTTCCCCTCTTCTGCACTCAATCGCCCACGAAAAAGGTCCAAGCAAACGACACTACGCCCCGAACAAACGTTACAGCAACAAAACAGTCTCCGGTAACTGAACTGTACCACTCGATTAGATATTTGAAGCCCACTGATGGCATTCGCATGAGCCCGAAGGCTACCATGCCAATGCCAAATTGAAGACCGACCCATCCATTCGGTGAAGGGTTATCCCCGACGAAACCAAAGACCAATGAGCCGACGGTTGCAATGAATAGAGCTGGGAAGGCAGTGATGACGGAATTCTGATTCATTGAAACCATGGAGGTCTCTCTTTGCGAGCCGCTTTGCCGTCCAGTCCGCGACGAGATATGTATAGACCCAGCCGAAGGATGTACCGACAACGCCTCCGATGTGGATTAGGCTCGCGCTTTTGCCCCAAGAATACGGTAGAGCGGCGACGATTTAAGAGCTCACGATGTTCAGAGTGACAATGAGACCGACTAGTCCGGCGCACCAGTTGTACGGGCTGAGGGATTTCTCCACAATGCCGCGGCGATAACTCCAAAGTCGGAGGGAGCGGAGGGAGCGGAGGTAGCTGTGCGGCGGGTAGGCAGACGCTGTGGAATCAAATGCGATTACCTCTCTCGTCTCTGAAGCTAGGAGTATTGTACTTGTCCGTACTCCTCCTGCCTACTACTGTCTTTCCAGGTGACCGAAATGGTGATCACAGATTATTCAGTCTGAACCAATTGCTGGAGGGTTAGATCGCTTTCATGCCTTTTTCAATCCTATATATGAAGATATTGGCATCCCCTAAACTCCTTAGGTGCTAGAACCGGTAGAAAATGAAGGTATTGTGAACATCCCTTTTTCAAGCCCTCCTCTAAAGTTTACACAGAAATCCAGGATTTCCTAGTCGCCCTCGTATCCGCTTCCCAAACCCTTCTGCCCTCTCGTCACCTATCCTTGACCCGCGTCGGCAAGAATTTGCTCGAAGATCTAAATTAGGTTTATTTTATCGCCTCGTATCAATTACGTAAACTGTAATTAGTAAATTAAATTCATGTAGACTTTTTTTTTTAGAAAGTGTTCTAGAAAGGCCAGAGCTAAACCAATGTTATTAGTCCTCCCTGTCCTTGATTTCTTCTCTACATTCGGACCTCACGGCCATCGTCACCGTCCTGAGAATCCCCTCTTCAGAGTTATCGTCCATACAGTTATCTTCGGGAAGTTCTGAAGTTGTCACCATTGTTACAATGCCCCGATGCTGATCTTGCTTATGATAAGATGCAGGCCAATGAGTGCTTGCGGTATCATCATGAGCATCCACCTTCGTACTAGAATAAACGCTATTCTGTTGCGGTATTCGAGATCCAACGGTAGAGCGATTTGTGAGATGGGTACCGTGCGGCGTATGGTTTCCTTCAGCATACCGATCGTCACGTCTGTCAGAACTACTGCGCACAACCTTCGAGATCAGAACCGCCATTGAGAGTTCGATATTGAGTTTGACAATGTAAGCAACAGGGGCAAATTGAACATAACTAAAGAACAATGTTAGTTTCAATTTCAGCTCAAAAGATGAAGTCCAATAAACTAGAACACAAGTATGAGGGAAGGGGAGTTAAGGAAGGGTGCGAGAAAACGTACGTGTAGCCGTCCGGCAAGCTTAGCAGTCCCAGAAGCAATGCATCCATGGACGTGGAAACAACCACAATTGCTGTATTGAACCGAAAAAGTCGCATGTACTTTGTCAATCCGTTCGCGATAAGTCGGTAGCGTACCAAGTACAGGAAGTATATGTTGAGTGCTAAATCAACGATGAGGAAGAAGGACTTCTCGAGCCGTTCCCAGACGTGATTTACGGCAATGAAAGTTGGGCTGACTTTCATTTGTGCAGGAATCCAAATGCAACCGACTGATATGTTGACAATACCAATAATTATAAATAGTACATATTTGAGCAACCGGGCTTTCTTTTTGTCAACCATAATCAGACTGACACGATTGGCGATGATCAATGGAAGAAGTTGTGTTTGGAACGCCCATAATAACACTATGTTTTGTCCCGGTCAGTCAATTTCAACAAGAATTTTGGGATTCATTTGAGTGTACTACTTACCAGTGCCGAAATAGAAGCCAACACTTGTACATCATAGTCAGTCAAGGCTCCTCAAGGTGATAAAGAGTTGTATGGCAACTGCCAATATGATAATCGAGGCGACTGACCTTGGCGGGATGATTCCACATAGGTACAAATATGTCATGATAGCAAATATAAGATTCACTATCGCGTCTGTCCATATCATCCAGAGATAGGCATTATGTAAGGTCCTTGTGCGTTGCCATATGGTCCAAGTCTGTTGCAATGCTTTCCCTGCAGTGGGCAAAAATAACCCCAAAAAGACGCCAAAGAAGATCGAGTAGATTTCCATTCTCAAAACAGTTGAATATACTGACAATCGTCTTAATGGATCGATTGAGAGATGTTTGAAATCACGCAACCTTCATCAATTAGATATATAATTGTTGAGTGCAAGGACAACGTATGCACTGAATCACTAGTAGAGCATATCCCTCCTCTATCAAGCAACAATAGACGATCTACCCTGAGAGTCTGAACGACCATAGGCCATGCTTAACTGGTGGCCATGTATTCGGCCCTTTGAATGCGACTGGGCTGATTTAGTGATGCCGAGAGATTGCCCGCATCAAGGGTAGTCCCTCCTTGTATCAAGTCGATCCTCGGGCGATCCATGCGACGAAACGTGCTGGTCCAATTGATCCATGCTCTTTCGTAGACCCCTAACCTCTGGACAGGTGATAGCGCACGCCACTATTTAGGAAAACGTCAATTTGAATGGAAGCGCACAGACATTACAGGGCTAGCCGAAATTGGTTTCTAGTTCTTGCACATCTCACCGCATTGTTCTACTCCAGGACCCTTACTAGAGATGTGCTAGCGTTATGTCAGAACCATTTTCCCCGCAAACCCCCTGTAGGACGCTAGTACACGTTAGGTAAGTGACTTGAAGATCAACCATGCGCGAACTGAAAACTGTTGCGGGCAGATACCCCTGAGAGAGCTGAGATATCTGCATTGAGTAATGCAGTCAATATGGTTCAAGTATCTGATGACAACAGTTAAACTGGTACTATAATATCAGAGTAATTAGAATGGTCGATGACTGAAGTAGCTGGTTGATAGAATAACATAAAGCCAAAGCCTTGTTCACATTAAAACTATATTGGGGCTGCATACGTTGCATTTATCGCTATTAAGGTTGTATCCAAAGTCTATTCTCTACCCTTACTCTGACGTCTTATAGCACCTACAGTACGGAGGAGCCTTTCAAAAGTCCTTGCCCACCTTGGCGAGCAGGGGTATTAGCTCTAATCCAAATTTGGAAAGTTCTCCGGCACGTTGTAGTCTTATTCTCTAAGTCTACGCACATTCCTACTCTCTTAATACTTATTACTATCTTCTAGTCTAATTATCTTATAGATATAAACTAGAATACGCTTAATCTATATCTAGATCTTCTCTTAAGGTAGATCTCTCTAGCACTACTCCTATATATAGATAGTCTCTACTCTATTCTTTAGTATATCTTTTTTTATAGTAATTCTCTTTATCTATAACTAGTATAGCTTAATAGTATTTAAATTAGATAAGTTACTATACTAGAGAAGTCTCTTAATATCGTATAGATTATATATATACTTCTAGATATAGTAATTATAAAAAGACGCTTTATCTTCTTAAATAACTATTTAAGGACGCTAAGCCTTATAGACTTTTATAAAAGAGATAAGCTTTAGTAGTAAGATAGTTATCTAATATTAATACTAGTTAATATCTAAGTCTTTATCTTAACTTAGCTTCCTATTTTTTATATTCTATTTCTAAGAAGACTTAATACTACGCTTATCTTATAGATTAAGCTAGCGTATACTTATCTTAAGCTTCTACTAAGCTCTTATAATTAGCTTAAGCTCTCTATTTAGCTTATTAATTTAAGTAGTAGCTACCTCCTTCTCTTTCTTAGTCTCTAGCAACTAGTAGTAATAGGGGCCTTTCTAGTCGTACGAGAAGCAGCCCTAGAATATAAACTCGCTATAGCCTTTCTACCTCTTACGAATATAGCTACGGATAAAGGCTTTATCTGCCTATCTCTATATACAATAACCTCCGCGTCTATAATTTAATATAATAGACGTCTTATTAGACTAGATAATATTCTTCTAGTCTTTAATTATCTAATCTTTATATACTAGGCACTACCTAAGCTAATCTTCTTTTATCTTCTTTATTAACTTAGGCTTTCTTATTAGCTTCGTCTTTCTATAGCCTGCTTTTCTTAGAATTCGCTATATGTTACACAGGGTTGGGCTATACTTTCCTGATCTCGGTCCGGGTTAGGGCGAGACGATTAAACGCGGTAAGCCGTGCGATTGTTAGGAATGACTTGGTAGAAAAGAGTTATCAGATTTAACTAAAAGAGTAAATAATCAATTCTATTAAAGAATAGAATAACTAGTAT
>JAIRCK010000112.1:0-88413 GCA_020744315.1 Curvularia eragrostidis | reverse complement strand
TCTAGATAGTAATTAATCTATTGCGTCAATATCTATCAAAACTAATATAATGTGGTGGGGCTATACGCTTATAGAGGTGCGCAAAGTTAGTGAGGTGACCGACTCGCTTGCCTGACCGACTCGCTTATCCGTCACGTTATCGTTTGCATCAACCATCTTCGGTTTCTCTTGCTCCTTCCCCGCCTCAACCACGACAAGTCCCATCATCTTACCCCAAGCCTCATTTTGCTTCTTGTCCTGCACACAACGCATACATTCCTTATTCCGAGCATGCTTCCTATAAGGACACCTCAGCTCAAAATGCACATCTGCACTAACCCAAGTCTTGCAGCCAAACGTCATCCAGGTGCACACGTCCATGATTGGTCGCGATTTCTTTGAGTCATGCGCAAGTGTGATGGCCGGTGTTTGTAGGAGTGGGTCTCCATGTTGAAGTATGACGGCAGTGCATGTTTCATCCCCATTTTTGCCTCCATGCTTAGTGTCTACAGTCGAACACAGTCTGCTCAACCCTTGTCCAGGGAGACGCATGATTGCCATGGCCAGGCTTGAGTCGCAGTCTTGGAGTGACTTTAGAAAGTCCATGCTGATAACGGAAGGCAAATGCTTCCTTATACCCGTCGTCCTTGGTGCAGTGGAATGGCTGCTTTTGGTGATGACAATACAGCCTTGGCCCTAAAAAACTGTTTGGTGGCAGGTTTCGTATTCGGAGAGGGGACTCTCAACAATAGATACCAATCTGCGCCTGGAGGGATTGTGTAGAAGTGATGTCGACATGTGGAGACGGGATGCACTATATGATATGCTTACAACATGAGAGCTACATTAGTGTATATATATTTACCACACAACAACATATTCCCGAAAGGTTTGTGTTCTTCGGTACCAGTGTTGAATTCTCCTATGAGATGGCAGTCTTGTGTCGGCTATCATGGTCCACTACATCGCCGACCGAGCATTCCAAACAACCTCAGCGCAATAGGCGGGTTGGAATTCGTGTGTTTCTCGGCAAAGAAAAGTTTTTAATTCATATGAAGCAGAGCAACAGAACTATGAGATGTCCTTGAGGAGTGACTGGTCAGTACATACTACGGTCTCTTGTTTTGTCATGCACACTTACAAACACGTCATGAGTTGGCAACAATATCCAATATCATCAAATTCGGGCACCCATGCGCCACTCAGCACCTCGAAAAATGCTTCCGTTTTTCATACTCTCGTATTGGGTCAAATAAATTATGGTTGGCCAGCTTCTTGTTTCTTGCTATCATGGTCTCAATGATAGGGAATGCGGCCAACGCGTCTTCATCGGGTTAGGAAAATCATGGTATAGAATTCCAACAAGCCACAACTTTTGCCTTATACTTGTCAGTGATATATTAATAACCTTTCAATATATTAGTACAGCGAGGATGGTGGGCAAAGTTGGGATGCCTGGTATGTATCAGGATGGAGTTTGGTGATGAAAAGAGGGCTAAGTACAAATAGCTTGCATCGTAATAGACAGCGAAAACGAAATTCCGCGTAGCAAGACGATTGGGCCTAAATTTTGAGAAAAAAAATACCAGCCATGAAGATAATCTAATTGATTTCAAAATTATTGCATGTTCATAAATCGTAACTCATATCTTCATCAGATGCCGCTGTGTACAGAGGCGTAGATTAGAGCACCGCCCAGTCCACAGCCACCAGCCACTTCTCTTTGCCGACGTCAATTTCCCATGTGGGTGCACGTATACCAATCAAGGTACCGACCTTGACTCTGACGCCTCCTAAGCCTCTCGCGCCACCTTGACCGGATAAGAGAATATTGGTGTCAGTGTTTGGGTCAGTGGTACCAGAAGCCCTCAAGACATCATTCATGGCTGGCTCTCTCTCGCCCCTTGCGAATACAATACCACCAGCATAGCATTCCACTTCCTGCGTATCACGATCATTGACTCCCCCTCGAGATACACAACTGATCTTTACTCGTACCTTCACACCATGATCCTTTTCACGCGCCCCAGCCATCCCACTAGTCCTCTCCTGCGCCGCAAACCCTATACTCGCCGTCTCGATGATCCAGCTGGAAACGGTAGAAGCAAGACCACCAGGAAGGTATTTTGCATGCTTGCGTGAGGGGGAGAAGATCTCTGGCGGGGGTCTCGAGGTCTTGGGGGGAGAAGTTGGAGGCGCAGGGAGAATGAAGTGTGGACGATGCGAGGGTGTTGATGTTTTGGCTGTAATGGATGAAATGCTGGGAAATGGTGCAGGGGTACGAGGCGGCGCTACCTTGAAACGATGGGTTGTTGAATTGTGCACAGGGATGGGTGTAGATGGCTCTGGCAGCTGCAAGGGGGGAGAGCTTGGTGGAGACATGCGCCGTCGCTTGTTGCGTGCTGTTGATTCAAAGAGCATTTCGTCATGCTCTTCACCTTCTTCATTTCCTTCATATGGTCTGGGTTCGTCAGACAGCGTATCCTGGTCTTCAGTGGAGGGTATGACGCCAGAGGCATGGGTCTCATCGTCCGCATCCGGAGGGCTTGACTGCGATGCTTCTTCTATGCTCTCGACGCGTTGGAGCCTCCTGTGTGGTCTTGGTAGCGGCGTGTGCTGTGACTGTGCATCATCATCACGTGTCTTGGCAGCTGCTTCTTTGACTTTGCCGGCTTCCGAGACACAGTTCTTTTGCAGGGGCGCAACGACAAAGCGTTTCGCGGGTGTTGATTTCTTCAATTGCGACCCTGGTGTTGCTGTATGTGTTGATGTGTTTGCAGACGCCGGAGGCGGGAGTGCAGTAGCATTGCGCAGGCTTGAGTGCGGCCTAGTCGACTTTTCCGCCGAAAGCGGATTCGGAGCTAGGAAACGGTGCGGGGAGGGCGTGTGTGTCGGCATTGTGATGGCGACATTAGCAGACCAGAGTGCTTGGACTGGTGGTGTCAGATTGTTCCGTGCGGCGGCGAGGCTCCGCGTCGATGCAGGGACGTCGCGTAACGCGGGAGCGCGACGTCACGGGGACAGCGGCACTATGCCGTTCGCGTCGTATGGTTCTGATTAGCGTGCCAAAACAAACAAAACACACAATAACCACGGCACAGCCACTACGAGAATTGCTGAGTCCCAACACAACTATTTGGATCGCGCTCAGAGGGCACCGAAATGACCGAGCCGCCTGCTGCGACTGTCATGTAGCACGCCAAGGCAATCAATCGACGTGCTAGCCCACCTGGAGCAAATCGGCGTTTCGGTAATGAGCATGCAGCTGCGCTCTGATAGCATGTCACACCAGCCATCTCGCGGGATCGTGTCTGAGCATGTACTATGTACCGAGGAGTGGAGTGATCCCATAGCACGATTGGCGGGCGGGAGATCAACGATATCCCTGAGTTCGAGAGTGGCCGTCCCCATAGAAACAAGCCGTATCGTGGCCTTGACTATGGCAATGGCCTCGACTAGGCGCGGCCGGACTCGAGACAGTTGCACCGGCCGAATTCGACCAAGGAGTGTGGTGAAGATATAGGACAAATACTTGGTTTTGTTGGCAGCATGGGACGGCGCAGGGCAAGGGGGAGTGAGGCGAAGTGCCATGGTGTGGGTAACCACCACGACTCGGTACTGCATACAACATGCTACGTACGTACACATGCACGCTGCACGCTCACCGGAACGGATCCATCGTATGCCGGCGCACCACGAGCTGTCCGGTGTTCTATCTTGGACGTCGCTTGCTGCGAAGAAGAGGGGCGCAGATGCGACGCGACAGATAAGCGCGAACCAGCCACGGCATTTTGCACCGCCCAGGGCAACCATGGTCAATAGCGCAGTAGGGCGTTCGCAGGCCAAAACAAGGCTAAACAAGAAACCTGATGGAGCTGCAAGGTACGCCCCCTAGTGATCTGACGGGGAAGATGACAAAGTGGGAGGCAGGCTCAGCAGGTGGCCCGGTGATTGGCGTGGAGAGCTCGGAACTAAGCCCTAGCGGAGCCGAGAGAGGCTGGATGCTCCCAGCCACAGGGTGCGTAACATCGATTAGAACAACACCAGTTCTGCCCTACACATCCCGACTCTCCTCGCCTGTCTCTGCACACCGTCACTCTTTTGCTTTTGCAACCGCTCCCGCACCCTCACCCACTCGTCGCCCGCTCTTTTAGCTGTTTCTCTCTACCTCACTCGGCCTGCCCGCAATTGCTGCGCATGCCCGCTACCACCGTCCCACTACGCTGCCCAGGCGGCTCCACCCTTCGTTGCTCCAACCTCCGCTCGACGCGCCTCCCCTCCTTCCGCAACACCACATAGGTACACCCGTAACCTCAACCTCAGTATGGCGAGCAAGTCGGCCCATACCCCCGCTTTTGGCGGCGCCCACGCTGCTGGCATCTTCTCCGACATGACTGTCGACGGGCCGGTGATAGGTACCCTGGTGGTCATTATGGACCGCGCCAGGAACCTGCCCAACAAGCGTACAATGGGAAAGCAGGACCCTTACTGTGCTGCACGTCTAGGCAAAGAAGCGAAGAAGACACGGACAGACAAGCGTGGAGGCCAGACGCCGAGATGGTGAGTATGCGATCCACTATCCCAGAGCCCAACGTCTAACATATGTAGGGACCAAGAACTACGCTTCACAGTCCACGATTCGCCAGACTACAACCGCCTCAAGGTCTCCGTGTTTAATGACGACAAAAAGACGGAATTGATTGGAGAGGCATGGGCAAATCTCCAGTCGGTCATTACGCCTGGTGGAGGACAAAGTGACGAGTGGTTGGGCCTCAACTGTAAAGGAAAGTATGCTGGCGAGCTCCGCATGGAAATTACCTTTTACGACACCCGCCCCAAGGGAGACAACCCAATACCAGAGAAGAAGAGGAGCTCAACCAGGCCAGAGGGAAAGGCTACTGTTGGCGGAGCGCGAGAGATGGCCCCAGTCAAGCGACGACCGCTGCCTAGCGACCCGACAGGCGCGACACCATCACCCGTCCATACGCCAGAACACCGAGGATTGCGAGGCATGCGCGCTGGCCCTCGAGAACTGGGGTCACCACGACATCAGCAAACTCCAAGAGAAACACCACCCTCTCATCGTAGCAACACAGATACATCCAACCGGAGGCCTGTGCCGGACTCGTCGCCATTACATCCTGCATCGTTGTCAAGTCAGAACACGCCCCAACGTCCTCCACCTCAGTCTGCCTACAGTACGCCGCCCAACCCGCGATCATCTAATCACAGGATATCCGCGCCAAGAGACGAAAACTTCGATATGTCGTACGCGGCGCCCAAGCCGTACGAAGTGAAGCCAATTGACCCTCTACCACAGCATGTACGCCACACAGAACCAAGGAGGACAGTACAAGAAGATGTTCGGTCATCACGTAGTTACCAGCAGCCGCAGCCACAGCCTCCTGCTGAGCCACTTCACTCGCACTCAGCCCCAGCTGTCCCGACTCAGCACAGCTACGAGCCCTCAGCGCATGAGCAGCAGATACAGGACCAACAAAAGCAAATCGAGTATTTGCAACAGCAACTATTGCAGCATCAGCAGCAGCCTGCAAGGGTTGAACAAACACAGCAGCCCGCCCCTTCCCATGCCCACGAGCAGTACCAAGACCCTGCTTACCAAGTTGCACCTTTACGAAGCAGCCGCAGCCGCGGGTACAGCCAGGAACAAGCATCTCCCCAGAACCCGTACTACGGCCAAAGATTTATCGAAGCTCCTCCACCGCAGGAGGAAAGTCCTACTCACCGAAGGCGTAGTGCAATGCAGCCCATGGTTGAAGACGAGGATGACATGCCACCACCGCCACCCATGCACAAACGCAACGCAAGCACGCTGCCTCATCCCAATCAAGATGGCCCCGAAATGTATCAGGAAGACGCTCCGGCGCCACTCAATTTCACACCGCGATCTCAAGAGGATTCTCATCGTAGGAGCTTTGGCGCAGTGCCCCAAGAGCACGAGCCTATAGATTATGCGCCCAGACAGCCTTCTGAGCGACGGTACACGCATCCTCGTATGCCAACACAATCGCCAAGCCGTCCGGTGTCCCGTGACGCCATGATGCCTTCTCCCCTGCGACAGGAGCCTCTTCGTCAGGAGCCTCCTCGACAAGAGCCTGTGAGACAAGAGCCCGTGAGACCAGACATCCCAGACTTGCCGTCTAGTCTTATTGCTGGGCTCAATCCTGCAAGGCAGGAGATCGAGGCTCCACCATACGAGGCACCTCCATCTTATGACCCTGCGCCCATTCTTCGTCACTACTCTGAGCCTGCCGAGTATCGAGCTATCACTCAGTTTGAAACCCCTGTGCAGTCACAAGAACTGGTTCATCATTCAGCATACCAGATGAATGACTACTACCCTCACGATCCTCCAGAGCAGCCCCGACAGAGGTCTCCTCCAGTTTATGATCCTACCCCACTGATCAAACCCCGTGCTACAAGTCCTGGTGTGAGCCCACGATACTCCCCAAATCCGGCCCCGGATCGTTACTCTCCACATCCTGATACAGATCGCTACTCTCCCCACCCGGACATGGACCGTCAATCACCAAATCCAGTTACCGATCGTTCTTCGAGGATGCCAGCACGTAGTATGCCGACCCGTAAATCAGTGTCGCCTCGTCCACCGCCATCACGAGAAGAATTTGGTGAGCGTAGATTGTCTGGAATAGCATTCAACCCAGACAGCTTCGACGTCTATAACCCTAGGGTGTCCAAGTCACCAATTCCTTCAGATGATGAGCAGGAGCGTCCAGGTAGTCGCATGGAGTATAACGACAAGGGCCAGATTGTAACTTTCAATGGCCGGGTTGTTGATGCTTCAGATCACTTGCCAGTCGACAATTGGGCACCTGAGCCTGTACCCAAGGGCACTGTGAAGGAAAAGGCTCCTCGCACGCGACCGCAGCTGAATGGAAGCCGTGACCTTGAGGCTGCGATGCAGCGTGAGGAGAGATATCAACGCGACCGTGCTGAAAGGGAACGTCTCCGCCATGCCGCAAGCATGAACTTCGACAACAGCACCGCACTTGTTACTACGCGACACGATTTCAACGATTACAATTCGCCCGTGAATGCTGGCGCACTGGTCCTTGCAAGCCAACACGCTCCACAATCCATCTCAAGTGGACGCAATAGATTGCAGAATCGTGATCAACAGCCACGTCCTGTTTCTTCCTATGACTCGTCTCATCAATACAATTTGCCTGATAGGCAAATTCTCCGTGAGCGCGAGAATCCCAACACCTACGGTAGCCTTGGCTATGACCGCCATGGCACACAGCGCCACAGCATCGCTGCACCGCCGATCCCCGCAAAAGTGCCTATTGACATGGGCGGAGGCGGCTATGGCTCGCAGAATGAAGACATGGCACTCAGTCTTGAGCTCCAGAGCATTGACATCGGACCTGGCTCCGGGCGCAGGCCACGTGGTACGGTTAGACGACAGTATGGCTTTTAACGGTACACACGAACACAAGTGACGTAGTTGTTTTCATGTTTGTTTGTTTTTATGCTCTGTTTCTTTTTAGCTTCCTTTTTTCACGCTTTTGAAACGTTGTATGTACGATATGATGGTGTATTTATTACGGAGAGAAGAGACAAGGATGGATAGGTGGGTAAGTGGCGTTTCAGTCTCTTTTTCTTCTCGGGGAGATCACTCGACATCTGGCCTGTAGGAGCTAGACACGTTGGAGTCCTTTTTGTTTTCTTCATTACATCTCTTCTTTTTCTTTCCCCCCGCTTCGGCGTGGATTTTCTTTCTTGTCTATGCACTTCTTTTTTGTTTCCTTCTTCTTCTTCTTGTTCTTGTGAGTAGTTGACTGCTCAGCTCGCAATATAGACAGATATCCGGGCGCCGAGAACATTGTGCGTCTACTCTTTTTTTTTTGCTTCTGATTGCTAGTTCTTTTTCTATTTCTTGATTGTAGGCTCGTAATTTATACACTACTTTCTACGTCTGTGCTTGCTGTCCATGTGTGTGAAGAGGGTCATGTGTACATCATCGAGTGTTCTGTGAAGAAGTAAAAGAAAATCTTGACTTGCTGAATTTCATGTGCTAGTTGGAAGCAACATAATGTGCGAGTCAACGTGTCTGGGATTATTACTCTCTTGTTTGATCATGCGCAAATGTCATGATCAGAGACCTAATGCGTTTTTGTATTTTGCGAAGAAACTAAATGTACGCCCTAAAGATGTTTGTTGAAAACATCTTTTTGTATTCACATTTGTGACACCCGTGTGTTGAAATCAAGGTGACAAATATCCTTAAACCAGAAAAGCGAGTGATGCCGATTTTGCTCTCAGCACAGAAGGACAATTACTCGTCGGACCTACTGTTTAGTGATGCCATTCTGCTACAAAAATCAGAGACCAAAGAATGAACGACCTGTAGTTGTTCTCCTACCAGGACAGCTAGTTCTAGTAATCGTCTCCGCGAGAAACAACTTCCTTGCATGTAGGGCGCAGCAAGACCGTCTGCATTAAGAGTTACCAAATTAGAAGAGCTGTTACGCGGCTCAAAATGTGAAGTCTGACTTACATGTTCAAATTGCGCAATGTACGATCCTGGGATGTCGACAAGAGGTGCATACGACTCAACGATGCCACTGTTGACAAGTGATCTCATACCAAGATGGTAGCTCTTGACGCCTGGGATGCGCTCGAGCTGGCGCCGTGCAAAGACCAAGGTGCCGAAGTTTTCGTCAATGGTCTTGAGAAGCGACTTGGCAGATGCGTGATGCAGGCCCGCGATGTTGACATGCTTGTTGCGTCCGTAGCCGTAGACACCAGCGTCGTCGTGGAGGTAGGCTTTCCCCGTGCTACCAAACGTTTCGATGGCGAAGATATCACCCTCTTCCATGCGTTGGTTGGTCTTAGTTTTGATGAATGGGACTTGCTTGTCGCCGTGAATACGGTAACGCAGGATGTTGTGCCCAGTGATGTTGCGAACGGCTTTCACGGGAATCATTTTCCCCTTGAGTTCAACTTCGTAGCTCTCCATTACTTCTTGGATGCATTCGCTGATGTAATCGATCCTGGCGTCGATACCAGCTTCCTAAAGACTACTATCAGAAAAATATTCGAAATACGTAGATATTTGTTATGCTTACCTTGAGTCCGGTATTGGTAGCTGCCTTCACTGCGGCTAGCAGATTGTCATAGATTGGGTTAGCGGCAACAGTGAATGCGCTATCGACAATCCTGCCATTTACATGGACACCAAAATCAACTTTGAGGACATCGTCTTGATGAAGAAAGACTTCTTTCGCTCCTGCATTCGGCGTCCAATGTGCGCCGATATGATTCAAGCAAAGCCCTGTCGGAAATGCAAGTCCAGCTTTGAGACTGTCACCCGGCTCCAGGCCATGGTGACCAGTGAGTGCGCGAACGCTCTCGTCTATCTCTTCGGCAAGGTGAGTCAGTGACACACCAGGCTTGGCGAGCTTTTGCGCATACTGCCGGACCTGGCGATGAATCTCAGCGGCTTTACGATAGTCCTGGAGAAATGCATCGTCCATGTCGCGTATGGCAGCTTCATGTCG
This sequence comes from Curvularia eragrostidis, assembly GCA_020744315.1. NCBI lineage: Eukaryota > Fungi > Ascomycota > Dothideomycetes > Pleosporales > Pleosporaceae > Curvularia > Curvularia eragrostidis. The sequence goes on along the minus strand of JAIRCK010000112.1, from coordinate 78,889 downwards.
AAGCTCTTCAGCCGTGGTACGCTGGAGATTATCATCTTTTGTGACATAGTCGACGAGCTGACCTTCAGGGTACGGACGTCCCTGGAACAGATCCGCCAATGGGACTCTTGGGGGGAACGACTGTTGTGTACTCTGCCCTTTCTTGTTCTTTTTCTTGTTGCGCTTTCTCTTCTTCTTGGCGCCTAAGCAAGTTAACACATGCAATGTATACGCAGAATTATTGGCTTACCATTCGTAGTATTCACGTTAGTTCCATTCTTCTCATCTTCATCGTCGTCGTCATCTTCGTCTTCTCCCTGCCCTTCCAACATGCCTTGAAGGAGGCCGCTTGCAACGGCTGACTTGGGCGGGTTAACCACAGCAATTGCAGCTGCTCCTGATGACCCTAGAGGAGTTGTTAAATCGCTGTAAGAGTATAATCAGCTTGTTGCGCACGCACCATTGTGGCCTTGATGATTTTCTTCTGGAGATTTGGAGCCCATGATTGGGTGTGGAGACTAGTCATGAAGTCTTCCGAGTGGTGTTTTTGTTGTTGAAGAAGGTAAGTGACAAGTTATTGTTAGGCCCGACACATCAAGGCAACAGGAGGTGAGCGGGGTCAGAGTGACGCTTAACCCATTACAGCTCAAGCTGCAGTACATGTGTACGTAGACTTTCTGGACACCATCTTCTGCTCATTTTGGGCTAAGCCAGAGCAATCTGCTACTGTAACAGCGAAAAAGTCATTGAGTCGCAACACGGCTATGGCGATTGAATCAAGGATCTGAGCGCTAAGCTCCATACTTACTACACTATCTACGAAAATAGGTTACCTCATCTAGACTAGCATGTATATACTTTATGATGCACAACCATGAGCTCGCAAGTACATCGAAACTCTCTAGTGCCTATTTTGTTGAGTTACAGCTAAGAGACTAAAGAGTTGGGTGTGTAGTGGTCAACATGGCGAAGCGCAGGCGCAACAAGCAATGCAACAACCCCACAAGCGAGTTCGCTTTGCCAACAAGGCTGTCGAAGATGCTGAGGCGGAAGCATTGAAAGTAGCGGCAACAGAAACAGCACCATTAGAATCTGCAGAAGCAGCTATCGAGAGACTGCGTGGCTTGCTAGCTGGGTTGGACCTGGAGAGGTCTAGCCCAAGGATACTCGAGAACGTCCAGATGGCGTACACAAGAGTAAAGACTGCGTTAGATACAGTAAAATCTACTACCATCGCACAACTAACACAACTATTATCATCATCATCATCACCACCACCACGACGGCAGCAGCAAGAAACAGCAACAGCAGCAAAAGCACATGGCGGGTATAAAGAATCCATACCTTGCCTTGAAGCAGCAACAGCAGGCAAAATAAACAGAACACGCCCAAATTTAGCAGTGACAGCAACAGGCGCCCCACAGACCCGCTCTACCAGTGTTGGGGTGTCTATAGTAGATCATAGCCAAGGGTAGAGTTCGGGGAGTAGGAGTGCAACGTTATGGGGGATGAGGAACGTGTATATGTCATGACGTGAGTGGAGTATGCATGATTCACAGGGAATTTGAAAGCACTAGGACAAAACTTTGTTCGGACAAATACAGGCCTGCCACAAGTGTCTTGCGCGAGCAAACTTCTGTCAGGTCACTGTATATACATTCGCTTGGTTTGATGCCTATGTTCCCGATTATTCATCTTTATCTTTTTTTTGTAAACATGGTGTTACAAGTATCTACATCATTATCATACATCGCGGCCAATGCTATACGCATCGAGTAGAAGATTCATTCCGTGCTCGATGCTTTGTTTATCACAGACCGACGGTGTGGAGCCTGCGTATATGTTTCCGTGTGTCCGGAGACGAGGCAGGAGGAAAAACGTCGCCAGCAGTTGGCCGTGGTCTATGTATCTGTTGTGCTGGTGTGGGAGGAGTAGCAGGTCTACTGGTCTCAGTGGGTTGCTTGTTCACTCCACGTGGCGAACGACGCGCTTCGTACTCGTTCTCCTCCATATCCTCTTCTCCTTCAAGGTCCTCTATATCCTCCTCTAGTTCTCTGAGCGCCTCATCGGCCGTCTTGATCTTCCGTTGATGCGTTCTTACCACACCGCCCCACAGCGTTTCTAGATCCGTTTCCGCTCTCTTCTCCTCGGTGAACATTTGCACTACCACATTGACGCCTGGCTTGACATCTCGGAATCCCACAAACTCCTGCACATTGTCGCCGGGCATGTGTGTATCTTCGGGATGCGCCTCTAGTTTGCCCAAGGTACAGCAAATCCAGCCAGTGCGAATTCCGTCGTCAATGTTGCCCTCTGGTATTGTCCCACCAACATTTGCCAGCATCCGCATGCGCTTCGCCTTGCGCCTCAACTTTATCTTCAGTTCGTTGCGGCCTAGCAATCCTGCAGCGTTTGCCTTCAAACCATGTTCCCTTCGCAGGTACCGACAGAACCTGTCTGCTGCTACGTGTAGATGTTTCTCTGACCGGGCAGTTGCGATGATCATGATCAGCTTGGGGCCGAGCGCCGGTGGGGGATCAAGATCCCGCAGGTCGAGCAGTTGTAGGTCATCCAGACCGGCTGTTACCGAGATGTACTCGAGTAGAGTTTCTAGGAGCGGTGGCGGATTTGGTGGCAATGCGGGTATTTCGGCAGGTTGTTGTGCTGGAAGCTGCACAGATGCTTGCTGTTTCAGGTACCAGGGCACGGAAGCATCTTGAGTCGGCGATCGCCCAGCGGAGTGGGTGCTTTCGGTCGTGGCCTCGACGGGAATGGCTGCGGGGTCTTTTGGTTCGGGGTTGGTGGTATCGTGCGTTTCTTTGTTGTTCAGGAAAGCAAACTCTGGATCATCGGTGGAGGGATCGTTCTTTTGCAATACTCGAGATGTGCTCGTGCTGAAGGCGCATTGCGAAAGTTTAAGCGGCGAAGGGCGGAATGGTATGCGGTTAGACTTTGGTAGTGAGGCTGATGGACGCGCATTGGCTTTGCGACACGAACTGCATATCAATCTCGAGGGGACGGCTCTTGAAAGCGACATGTTGGGGGACAATGTGGGTGGGAGTGTCGAACATTTCACATTTCTCAATGACATCGGCTTTGCCAACCCCTGCTAGCGTACACCTAACAGCCGCGAAGCTGCGCGGCGTCTGTTGGTAAATGCTGTTCATACACACGGATTTGTGGAACGACGCCGCTGTATTGGGCCCGGCCAATTATGAACACCCAGGGGCGCTGGCCAACGTCCTCACGACTGCAGACATCGGCAGATGTTAGCTGTACTGGAGACTGTTCATCTCGACCTGTGGCGCTGATGGTGGCGATAGCGCCACAGCACGTGCACGTGCCGATAAGACCCTTATCAGGCACGCGTCAGAAGCGGGCAGGAAATTTTGGCGGGGTCTGAATGGAGGGTGAATTTCCAAGCATTTTCGCCACACTTTCCGACTCATAATCACTTCACGCCTTTTCTGCCCGTTCTATATTAGACCGTTTCCCCTCTGAAAACGTCGAGGGACTCGAACCAACTTGACAAGACTACCACCTGCGGAATCCCATCGCCAAAATGGACGGCACAATGGCGGATGCTCAGCGCTCCTTTGCGCCTGAACCCAAGAACGCAGCCACGATTCTCTGCGCTGACTGTGGTGCGCCCGTCGACGGCACCCTGTCTGGTGCCTTCTGCTACGACTGCATAAAGCTCAAGACCGATGTCACTGGCGGCATCCAGCGTGAAGCAATCCTGCTCATGTGCCGTGACTGCGACCGATGGCTTTCCCCACCTTCGACTTGGGTAGTTGCCCCTCCGGAGTCGCGCGAACTACTTGCTCTTTGCCTTCGAAAACTGCGTGGGTTGAACAAGCTGAGGATCATCGATGCAGGCTTCATCTGGACCGAGCCGCATAGCCGAAGGATAAAGGTCAAGATCACGGTGCAGTCGGAACTGAACGAGGGCGCCATCATGCAGCAGACGTTCGAGGTTGAGTACACGCAAAACTACAACCAGTGCCCCGACTGCGCGAAGAGCTATACGCACAACACATGGAGGGCTTGCGTGCAAGTGCGGCAAAAGGTGCCGCACAAGAGGACTTTCCTGTACCTGGAGCAGCTTATCCTTAAGCACGGCGCCCACAAAGACACTATCAACATCAAGGAAGTACACGATGGTATCGACTTCTTCTTCGCGCAGAGGAACCATGCTGTGGCGTTTTGCGACTTTTTGAAAGCCGTCATTCCAGTGAACATTAAGAGGTCCGAGGAACTTATCTCACACGACATTCACACTTCAACCAAGAACTACAAATTCTCCTTCTCATGCGAGATTGTACCCATCTGTAAAGATGATCTTGTGGTACTTCCTATTCCGCTGGCCAAGAAAATCGGCAACATCTCACCGCTTACCCTCTGCTCCCGCATCGGCACTGCTGTCCAGCTACTCGACCCAGCAACACTGCAAACCGCCGATGTTGCCACCGATATCTACTGGCGAACGCCATTCAGGCCCTTGGCAGACGTGCAGGAACTGACCGAGTTCATTGTCTTGGACATTGAGCCCTTGGGCAAGCAATCGGGACGCCATTTCCTAGCTGAAGCAACCGTAGCTCGTGCATCCGACATGGGCGCCAATGACACAACATACTACTGCCGAACGCATCTTGGAGGTATCCTACACGTAGGCGACTCGGTAATGGGCTACCTGCTTGCCAATACAAATTTCAACAATGAATTGTTTGATGTACTCGAGCAGAACAACAAGTACGCGTCGGCCATTCCGGATGTTGTGCTTGTTAAGAAGTTCTACCAGCGATCAAGGAAGAGCAAGAACAAGCGCAACTGGCGCGTCAAGCGCCTGAACAAGGACGAGGGTGAGATGCTACCTCGGAAGCAAGACCAGGAGAGGATGGAGCGCGACTTTGAAATGTTCTTGCAGGACGTTGAGGAGGATCAGGAGTTGCGACAGACAATGGCGCTGTACAAAGCCCAACAGCAGCAGCGGGATAACGACGCGATGGAAACAGAGAGCAGTCTTGGCGATGACGAAGACGAGGGTATCCAAATTCCAATGGATCAGTTGCTGGATGATTTTGAGGACATGAAAATGGAGGATTAGTCGCGCAAATCCGCAAGGGTCTGCGAATCCTCAGGGGCTGATCGGTCGATCATCCTGGCGTTATCTCATTGCATTTCAAGGCGTTTGTTGATTGCGGTAAAAGCAGGGCATGTACTGGCGCTTGCCAAGCATCGGAAAATTCCAGAATTCGTAGCTTAAGAGATTCATGGTCTCACGGTGAAATTAAGAAGCGCCTAGTAGACGGGCGTGATTCCGTATGCATGCAGTATTTTCCGCTAGCGTAAACGAAAGGGCTCCAGAAGCGCGCCATCCTTAGACTCGACTGGCAGCAGCCATGACATGTCGTAGGGCCAGAAAAGGTAGCTGAAGGCAACGGCGGCGGGGGCCTAGACGCGGTTGCGAGTCAGGACCTCGGTAGGTCCCTTGTCATGTGACAGTCCCGTTCATCGCAGACGGCGTTCGAGGAGTGTCCCAATTGCCCACCATGGCATTATATACCAAGGTCAGTCTCTATGGGGCAGTAGTAGGAGTAATAAATCAAGTCATACATACTACACATCCGCACGTGAGTCGGCCCTTCACGTCCGAGATTCCAGCCGGAGTAAACTTTGGTGTTGCGTCGGCGAAAAACTAGTGGCGTATATGGCAGAAGCCACTGCCAGCCTGATGTCGTGCTAATAGTCTGACAGCGGCTGAGACGCTTGGCAATTGTGCGGAGACATTGTTGAGCCTGTTGGCCCTGTTGTGGAGGGAGCTGGCGCTCTGCTCTGCAAAGAGTTGAACACAGCTACAAAAGGTTTGATAAAATGGACAGGACTACTGGCAAAAAGACTGGTCCCAATCCGTATCCTCGACCTAACACGGCAAGGCACTGGCCCTCTAAAAAGGCAAGTCAAATTTAGGCTTACGGCATCGACATTACATGGTCATGTGCACGTCGCACCATTGCTGCAACGGCATCCTTGCAAAGCATACTACCCCGGTCCAACCTTCACAAAAGTCGCTTGTGCCGAGCGTCCTGGCGGCGAATTACGAAAGATCTTCAGGCGCATTCTAGTACAAACCTACATGGCCTCCCTCTTCTTGCAGCTAGAAGAGTAAGCACGATCAAACAACTCGGAAACGTACAGATGCCCACGTCAGACTTTGCATGAAGACTGGCTCCTCTGCAAGTCCCATCATCAGCGCCTGGTGCTGCGTGAAATAAAAAAAACACGACCCTACCTGCCGTCACGAAGCTCGAATAGCATATCCACTGTCGGAACCTAATAACCCTGGGCACTACGCGCCGCTTCGACTGGCATGGCTGCTCAGTCATCTGTCAGCCCTGATGGATTCATCTCGATCATTACTGAACTGTTGCAACATCCTCCAGACCCAAACGAGCGCATACCTGTGTGGAACAGAAAAGGAACAATATATGGCATCACCGTCCCCTTACAGGTACTTTGTTGGATTTTCGTTGCTACCCGCCTTCACACACGGATAAGAGTAGTCCGCGAACCTGGTCTGGACGATGTTTTCGTCGTGTTGGCAGCTATTTTCAACCTCGTAGCACTCGTAGCCTTTCTCTGCAGTATGTTCCCTTTTTTTTTCGCTCACCCGTCTTCGATGGAGAAGAGTTTCTTAACTATCGCCACAGGTATAAACTATGGCATGGGTCAACACATTATTAATATTCTCGGAATAATCAAAACGACCATGAAGCTGCTATATATCATGAATGCCGCGTACTACACTACCACGATTTGCATTAAGATCTCTCTTCTCCTGCAGTATCTGAGAATGTTTCGCAATGGTCTCCGTCGCATCATTACCATTGGCCTCCTCGGCGCAGTCGTTATATGGGGACTGGTGTTTACATTCATGTCTTGGTTTCCCTGCTTTCCGATCAGTGGGTTTTGGGACAAGACGAAAGACTCAAAGTGCTACGGCTTTGGATTCCGTAGCGGCCAAGAGGCGAAAGTTGCCATTCTCGCGTTTGCGGGGACAAACATGATGTTTGACGTTTTCATCTTTCTTCTCCCGCTAACAGAGTACTTTCGCAAAGATCTAAGACGCAAGCAGCTTCTTGCAATGACTGGTTTGTTCGCTTTCGGTGCAATGTGAGTAGCTTTGCTTTAACTTTTTTAAGATGGAAACTAACATGGAAAAGTGCCGTCGTGATGGCAATTCTCCGCTTATGGGCCACTTTCAGACACAACAAGGAGTCGATACAGAGTTACGACTTTGTATGGTGAGTTACACTCGACAGCTCCGCAAAGTAAAGCTTTGACTGACAACGTGGATTGCACAGGTGGTACCCCGAAGTCCTCATCATCTCCTTCGTCGAAGTCAGTTTCGCAATCATGTGCGCCTCGATGCCCATCTTCTGGCCCACCATCGTCGCCTCCTTTGGCCAGATTTTCGTCACCAACGAAGTCCGCGTAACGTCCCACGAGCGCCTTGCTGATGAGAGCGAGGAAAACATTGAGCTGAGAAGGGCAAGCACTACAAAGAGCGTGGACAGTTCTAAAGGGTTGACAAGAATAAATTCCGAGGAGCGTGACCCATTCGATAATGTCTATATCACGAAGCCTGCAAAGGGTGATATATATGGGACTAGGCATGTAGAGATCCAGCCCCAGGCAAAAAAGTCACGGTAATTTTCAGAGCTTGTGCTAAATAAAAAGATGCACTAAGATTCTTGCTTTCACTTTTAATTCTGCCGCCCATGTTTTAATCTTTTCAAGCAGGCTATGAACATTTAGATACCCAGCATATTAAACGGCGTTACTAATGATTGCAGAGCCTCCATTGTCGTGTTTTTTGTTCCCCAACAATAGCTCGCTATTTCATACTCGAGAAATTACTTTTGTATCTACTATTTAGATTTTGTTTTTCTCTCTCATGGGATCCGATGTCTCATGGCGCGATACCAATAGAAAAAGTAATTTATCCTAGCACCTTTTTCGATTCACTTTTCAAGAGAAAAATGTATCAAGCTGCACTATGGTCACAAACCGCGAGGCACCTTGACTCATTTGCTTCATGTTTCCGAGTTGGTAAATTGCAGGCTACTTCATCACGTGATCCGGGCGAGTGTAACAGATTTTGGGTTATCTTTCCATCAATGAGTTCTCGAACGCATGTCAACTATTGTAAATTCACGTTAAACGGGCGTGACCAAAGAGATGACGAGCCAAGTTCTTTCAGTACGAACGATTGCGCTACAGGTCTGGCAGTTTTCCCGCTTTGGCCATGCTCAGCGGGGCAAGTCCGTTCTTGTGCTAGCTGTATGCAGACACAATCACACTCGTGGCATGCATGTAGAGTATCAATCCTAAGGTGAGCGAAAGCTGTTCTCTAAGATATTAAACTCATGGGGCGGTACATACTACATATGCTTCTGATGTCAACTTCTTAATAGATTGGGCAGAAGCCAAAACTTTGGTGTTGTAAGAGAAAGAGCTGTTCACCAGCGGTGGCCAGAAGCCAAGCATGCATGTAAGCTAAAGTGCTGTGTCACCATGGTGCATACACATGCTATACTTCGATTGCTTTCATTGGTTGTTTCCAGTTAACAAATGGGTCTGCCGGAATCACAGATAGCGCTCCCTGTTATTAGGAATTGCATTTACCACTCCAAGTACTGCACTGGGAACCACTCTAACACAAGTTTTCGTACTCAACTTCTTACTCTATCGATCGGTCGTTTGTTGGAGAGAGCTGTCCTGTGGTACAGTCTCTATCAATGATGCTCTCGAAGTTGGTCCTGGTCCTTGCCGCTGGATTAGGCTTTGTAGTCTCGACTGATGCGAGGCAGTGTCGGACGCGCGATACTAGCTTTGACTTCGTGCGTACTCTTGCAGCCGCAATACACTATGACCCTATGTTGATGTTAGTATTCAGGTCATTGTTGGAGGTGGCACAGCTGGTGTTTCCTTAGCGACGCGGCTTAGTGAAGCCCTTCCAGAGAGTTGCGTATTGGTGATTGAAGCCGGACCAGATGGACGCCACGAGGAGAAAATCTATATCCCAGGACTAAGGGGCTCGACCTTTGGATCTGCATACGATTGGAGCCTCCCAACTGTGCCCCAAACTGCAGCACACAACCGAACCATAGTTCATAACCGCGGAAAGGTTCTTGGTGGCAGTTCTGCCATCAACCTTCTTGCTTGGAACCGTGCTACTGTCAAAGAATTTGATGCTTGGGAAGAGCTTGGTAACCCAGGCTGGGGCTGGAGTAACATGTACCCCGTCATGCTCAAGACTGAAAACTTCCAGCGCCAAAACGGCTCGCCACAATATGGCGTAGATGGCGTAGGATATGGAGGCCCAATCCAAATTGCCCTAATCGAGAATCCACCACCCCATCTCCAGGCTTGCATTCCAACCATGAACAATCTTGGCATAGAAGGAAGCCTCGAATCTTTGGACGGAAACAACTTAGGCATCATGTACCAACCAGCGAACTATCGCGTGTCAAACCACACACGATCCTACGCGGTGGATTTTCTCCCCATGGCTGGTGAGAACCTAGTATTCATGCTCAACACGACTGTCCACAAGGTGCAACTCAATGAGAAAGAGTCCAAAGCTACGGGTGTTATCCTCACGGATGGTACCATTATCAAAGCCACCAAGGAGGTCATCATATCAGCCGGCAGCCTGTTGTCTCCTAAAGTACTTGAACTATCTGGCATCGGTCAGAAGACTGTCCTGGAAAAGGCTGGTGTGAAGCAACTTGTTGACCTCCCTGGTGTAGGTGAAAATCTTCAGGACCACCTCCGTATCTCAACAACGTACCAGCTGAAACCGGATGTGCATGGCGTGGATATATTGAAGTACAATGCAACACGGGCTGCCATCGAGTTAAGTTTGTGGAGGCAGAACAAGACTTCGCTTTACCAATATGCCGGTAGCTGCTATGGGTTTCTCAAGTGGAAAGACGTGCTTGGTAGCGACCAGAAGCTCATTCAACTTGCTCTGTCGTCCGCTAATATGTCCAATCCGATAGACCGGAAAAAACTCGCTCTCATCACTAATCCCGGATCTGGAGCTCCCGATCTTGAAATCATGTTTTCTGATGGATACACAGGAACAAACGGATATCCAAAGAATGGGACAGATGGTTATGGCAAGCAATATGCTACACTTCTTGCAGGAATCCAACACCCGCTCGCTAGGGGGTCCGTCCATATCAATGGCTCTGACCCCGCCAACAAGCCTCTCATCGACCCCAAGTACTTGAGTACCTCGTATGATCTCGAGGCGCTCATCTCGGCGGGAAAATATCTGCGAACAATGGCGAGCACGGCACCTTTCAAAGACCTCTGGGTATCTGAGTTTGATCCCGGGATGAGCACTCAAACCAATGTGGAGTGGGAGACATACATCCGCAACAATGTCTTCACTTTCTATCACCCATTGGGTACTTGCGCGATGCTGCCGAAAAAGGATGGCGGTGTTGTGGACCCACATCTGAGGGTATACGGCGTAAAGAATTTGAGGGTTGTAGATGCGAGTATCATGCCGATGATCATCTCTGCCCATCTTCAGACTGCAGTGTATGGAATTGCGCAGCGAGCAGCTGAGATGATAATTGCCGAGTATCGCTGAGTAGCAGAGGAGATGGAGGTACAATAGTTTATCTCAACTCACAGTCAAACTATCTCAGCAACAATAGTCGGCACCGTTCTCACTTAAGCGAACGCATTTTATTGAAACGTACACTAAGATTAATTGTGTTGTCTTTACTGTTCGAGCGTTCGTATCGCAGTAGTAGAATCGAACAAGCGATTTCAAACTGCAGTCAAAGAAGCATTGTAATTATCTTCCTAACCAGCAGACCAGCAACAAAAGCGCAAAAGCATTGCTAATACAGTCAAATACATAGCCAGTACATGAACATGAAGAATCCATAATTCGGGTGTTTGTGTAGCAAAAGCTGCTCTGAATCCCACAACCGACTGCAAACCTCAAACTGCAGCCCACTTTTGAATGTCAAAATGCGACTCATGGTCAAAAGATCAAAACAAAGCACCTGGTAGCTTCAACAGTTATGCCGACGATTAACAAAAGCTGCATGAGCATATAAAAGCTTCAGCTATCCCAAACCGAAAGAAGATGCCGAGTTCAAGAAGAGTGAGAGGTTGCACCGGCACTCGCGTGCAAAGCATCTACGTTGTCGCAAAGTGTCATTAGCTAGTAAATAAACCAGGCTTATCATATAATTACCCCGACCGCAAATACGGCACCAGTATGGCATGTTATGAGCGAAGCAATAGCCGTTCTCAGAATACCCGGGCGGATACGCATATCGGATTTGGGTAGGCGTTACGGGGGGCTGGGACGGCTGGGCGTGCAGCATATACGCTGAGGAGTAGTTGTTTGCGCGGATCAGCGCGAGCGCACGCTGGTGGTGGCTTATCGTAGTCGCAATCATGGTGCTGTACATGCCCAACATGCCCTCGAGATCGTCTGGCTGGATGTCGACAGTGCGCATCTGGAATGCGTTGTCCGCCTCATGGTAGAGGGTACGGAGGTTGTTGAGCAGGCTTACAAGTTCCCGACGGCGCACTGCCAGACATGCATTGTATTGCTCGAGCGCCTTAACACGCTCAATAATACCAGCGATCTTGGCTTGTGATGTCTTGAGCTCGGCATTCTCTTTCTCCAGAAGAGCGATACGTTCGGTTTGGTCGCGCTGCGTCTGCTGTATGGCCCGAAGCTGTCCGGCGAAACCTAAGGGCACACTTATGGGGGCCTGAAGTAGTTGTGGAGTCTTGGATGTATCCGGGGCATCCTCGCAGGGTGGAGTTGCCATTTTCATGCCCAGCAGTCCTTTGGAATCTTGAAGCAGCGCTCAACGTTTTGGTGTTTGTTTGCTCAACCTAGTGGAAACGAAAGTAGAAAGTGGCATACAGGCCCACGAAATAGAAAAGTGAATGTAGTTTCATAAGGGAGTGACTTGTAGAAAGTGGTAGTTGCGCCAAAGCGGATTGGCTTCAGATGTTGGCACGTTGTGTGTGATATGTTGCCATGAACGTATGGGTGAACCTAGAAGTACCAGGCAGCAGTGACGTAGTAAAACGCAGCAAACGCGTCCAAACAGATAAGGGAACGAACTTGATTGGGTAAAGGTGCAAACGGAGTGGTACGTCGTGTCACGTATGCGCATGCCGGGCAGGGTCTGTATCGCCTGAATGCTCGGAGATTTCATCTGCACGAACGTTAAGACTATTTACGAAATCAATCACGGGTAATAAGCTTCTCTCGTAGAAATGCCGTGATCATATTGTTTGAGTGATCGCTCTCACAATGCCCAAATTAACCCATTTAGGAATGCTAAGAGGTTTCTCCCAAACGAATGCTAATGGAGTCTTATGTGCTCAATTTTCCATGGCTTGAAGGGCAATCCGGCTTCCTCAAATGAGCAAATACATGTCATTTTCTCTGCCAACTGAAAAGTCAAACGAAGATTACAACGCAGGTGAGATTGAACAAGATAACAACAGATACTCAGCAAACTCTATTGAAGTTTGCCACGTGCCATGTTGCAAATATTACTCAAGATAACGGCATCATGCTAAGGTTTCCCCAAGTCTATTCCAAGAAGAAAGTTGTCAGACTTCTCGGCTTCACGCTCGCCAAGAAACTCTTCCCCTGGACCTTTACGCTTCCCACCATCGTATTATTATGGTCATTATCCGCCAGATACGCTGTCGCCTTTGCAAAATTCTTCTCACAACCATTAAGACTAACCTCAACCTGCCTCTCAAAATGCGCTTCGTTGATAACAGGAATCGCCAGAGTGCCGTTGGTATTCTCAAAAGCAGTTACTTTAAGATTTTCTGCAGGGCTCTGTGCATCAATACGGACGGATCCTGGGCGTGCGAAGCGGAAATAACCGGCAAAGGCCCAAAGGCGGCGGGATACCTCAAAAGTGTTGCCTTGAAGACGGACAAGGATGGCATCGCTGCCCGACGTGTTGCCGGGGTTGTCTTGTGCACACCACCAGTGCAAGTATCCGGATGTTGAACTGAGAACAAAAGCTTGATGCCTGGTCTTGGTGTTAGAATGCCCCCGTTGTCCCATACAAGGGCTATAACTTACATGTAGATAGCCCATTGAAGTCCTTCTGCAAGCTGCCCTGTAGTGTCCCACGTGGTATTGAAGGTGCCGCTTCCATCCGACCACTCAGTTTCCAAATTCGGTTGTCCTTGGGTGTTGAATGGCATCTCAGGCATACTTTGGTAGTTATGCCAAGTGGCGACATCATACAACTTTCCGCCACCAGCTTGTTCCAGCTCATAAAGCAACGTGCGTTCTTGGCGCGCACCTGTAGCGTCACAGCAAGACACTTGCAGGTCTTTTCGGTACTTCTTGACGGTCGGATACATGATCTCCAGGAAGTCTTTCGCTTCATATCCATCCGAATTCATGCTTGCGTAGGTTACGGGATTGAAGTCAGGCTCGTTGTATGCACCCAACATGCTGATGTTGATGCCTTTTTCTTCGTACAGCTTGACGTATTCTACAAGGTAGTCGGCATACGCTTGACGCCAGTCGTAGGTACAGTTGGTTCCGCGCACACCACAGATGAGGCCACCATCGATATCTGTACCATCAGTCTTGAAGCATCCTGGAGCTGACCATGCATCGGCGTAGATGAAAAGCTCTGGGTTGGCTTTCAGTGCTTGCTGAGACAACTTTAGTTGACAGCTATCGGCGGTTGCATCGTTGGCTCCTAGACCGGTATAATTGAATGCGGAAGATGGTGTCTTGGGGCAACTTCCAAGTATGCCATCCGTAGGGCTCGACCCAACGCGATTTCGAAGAATCGAAAGACCTCCGATGTTCTCACTGAAGAGGTAATCGCTGACCAGCTGCTGGTTCGAAGGTGAGAGACCTTTAGATCCGGTCTGATCGCATGCGACGCCGAAAGCTCCTGAGCAGCCACCGCCGATCATGGTCTGGTGTCTGATTGTCCCATCCACCGTGACTTTGACTGGGGGCTCCTTCTGGGTATATGCCCATGGCTGTGGAACCAACTGAGCGGTCGCGCCACCCAGTGCGATGAAAGAAAGAAGGATAGACGTGGCCATCGCAGTTTCTGGATAGGATGAGTACTTTTAGCAGGTGGCGTATTCATCGCCTTTTATCCATTTCTTGTAGTCCCAGCTCCAGATGCAATACAGAGAGTATCGGACCTAGGTGACGACACCATGATTACGAATGCTCCAATTTATCCTGAGACCGCGGACACTACGGAAGCTAGGATAAAGAGAGCATGGGCTTCTTCTCCTTCAAGCCGTGGTCCTGCATAGTCACTATACATTCTCGGTAATCGTACGTGAGCGATTCACTAGTGGAGAACCTGGGACCAAGCGCTTGGGTAGTAAGATCTAATAGTGTGGGGCCGAAGTCAAGCTTTCTGCAGGATGATTAGTGGGAATCATCGATGGGCAAGCGTTCTTCGGCTATAACCCCGTCTTCTTGCACATATTAACCGGCTGACTTCAACCGTCTGCTTGTCACTAGACAGCCGTCCTGATGCTTCGAACCAGTACCTGGAGGGGTTCCAATATTGATTCCGTTTTTACCTTAGCCGCTCTCTTCTTGTTGGTTGACACGATGGGCGTAGCACAGCCACTCGCTACCAACGGTTAGCTGACGGAACAGTGCCATTTAACTGGGTTGAGACCGTCATGGATCCCTAGCTCAGCACAACTATGCCAGAGCATAAACTTAATACGACAAACTAATTGCAAAGTTTTACTACTTTCAAAGGCTTAAAAAAAGGGGGCGATGTTCGGGTAATAGAAACACTGTCGCTGTACTTCGTGCTGATTTAGATGAGCAGCGCCCCTGAAGACAACCGAATCAAAGGCATTCCATTGTTCGTAGGAAACAGATCTCCCTAGCATATACGTCTTGAATCATGTTTCATCAATGTAAGTCTCTTTGCGTTTGGGCCATTGAATAAATCACACGAACTCTTCGTTTAGCTCGATTTCAAGGTTATGACATCTCCGCGTTTTCAAGTTGAGACTTGGATACTCACCTGTATTACCTGCCTCTCCATTAACAAAAGGTAAAGCTTTGTGTCGCACACTGCCCGGCCTCTAGAGCTATAATTGCCTCTCCATCCATGAGACCTTGCACATAAGCTTCGCCTAAGATTTGGTAACAATCGCCGTAAGGACGTATCACTAGAGGCGTGTTGCATCCAAATACTATAGCAACAAGATCACCTTCTCGTGTTTGCTCATCGGGGCCACCATAGATATTGTCTGGCGCCCAGCCGAGATAGCCTTTGTGCGTGGTCATGAACCGCCGTTTTTTGCAGCTGCGATCGAAGCAAGAATATGCTTCGGTATAAACAAACTCGGAAGCATCTGGAGGGATTTTCTCTGAAAAGAAATCCTCAAAACGATCTCCTCCAAGAGGAAAATTTCGCATGCCAGCTCGGAACTGTTGCCAACGAAAGTAGTAACCTTCTTGCCCAGACAGAAAAACCCATCCCCGCTCTTTGAACTGCGGGCCTCCAACAGCAAATGTGGAGGGGAGATGGAAGATGGCAGAGTGCTGAGACCCTGATCTCTTTCCG
The DNA here is from genome assembly GCA_020744315.1 of Curvularia eragrostidis. Lineage (NCBI taxonomy): Eukaryota > Fungi > Ascomycota > Dothideomycetes > Pleosporales > Pleosporaceae > Curvularia > Curvularia eragrostidis. Next base: position 63,248 of record JAIRCK010000112.1, on the reverse strand, counting down.
TATGCAACTCTGTCGCAAATCAAGGTACGATACAAAGCCTCTGCTGTGGCATTACGATCGCCATATGTACTCTTCCAGTTTCGTGGATACACGATGCTATCTTCACAACGAGAGAAATATCCTACACCACGAGCGGAAAGACCGGAGATGGCGTCTACAACGATACCTGTGCATCGCAGCAGCATCCGGTTATCATCGAACAACGCATCGTGCTTTCGGTCACCGCTTGCACGGTAGGCCAAGGTATGCCTACAGGCGGCATTACGTGAAAACAAGTACGCAGGACCCCAAATTTGCTGGTCATGGCGCGTCCATCTTATTCTACCACGCCACGACCAATCTGCCGCCCAGGAAAGGCCCCGGGCAGGACCCCAGGGATTTCCTTCTCGAAGGGCATTCAAATCATTGTCGAAACGCATAAAAGCTATCGCAGCGTCTCGATACACAGCCCATTCGGGTAACGTATAGTCTGGATATAAGCTGTTTGCGACAGCAGGAGCCATCAGACCAACCAAGGCATATACCTTATCTCTCTTGTCCGTACAATCACCCGAATTTGCGAGATCCAATAGCCTTTCAAAATTGAAGTCCGTAGCTCTCTGTGCAAACTGCATACTGAGAATGGAGAGATCTTGGTATACGAGATGTAAGCTGCTGGTTTGCCACGTATGTTGGGTGTATGAGCCAGTATCCTGGGCAGCCGATTGAAGACAGCGGTCTTTGGTGATCCACAGGTACTCTTGCAAAACCGCAATTCCGCTACAGAATGTATTCCACGCAATTGTGGCCTTGCCGCATCTGACCCAGGCCGACGTCGAGCCTACTATAACCTCTTGGATAATCCATAAGCGAAACCAATATGGACGATCCATCAAGTCTTGAAGCCCCATCCATGGAATTCCACCATAAAATCTTGGGTCCGCCTCCATCTGGGCAACAAATTGGTCAATGCATCCGCTCGCCCTGATCTCAGCAAGATCATACACAAGTTGTATCGCTGCACTGCTTGAATCGCTCTCCTCTCCTAGCCACGCTATAACTGACCACGCACTTCCGTAAATATCGCGCATCATCTTGATTTGGGAAGATCGCTCTTCGAGGTCGTTTTGATTGATACACAGCGCATCCACCCATAGTTTGAATTTATCGTTGAATTCACACCCGCTGCGAAACATCCGTAGAGCCGCCTCTAAGTTGGCAGTCACAAGCACCTCATAGCCGTTAACCACGATGACCCGCATGTCGCTCTTGTCACCCCAAACGTACGAAAGTGCGGCGAAGTCACCCCAATTGAATCGATATAAACTGCCGCAAGGCCTAGTACTGTGCATCCGCTGTAGAGATGGCAAATTCGCTAATTGTGAAGAAAGTCGATTGCACGCCCAATCTTGCATGGTGGGTGAAGTAAACTCGTGCGTAAACTTGAAGTAATCAGGCGTATAATCGTTGAGAGAATAGGTTCGCATACGGCAGTGAACAGGCTGTGAGTGATCTTCAATCCCAGCCAAGACACTGAGGAGTCGTATCTCGCGATTTTCCTGAGAGAGATTTCGATAAATGGGCTCCGATGAGCTTCCATGAGACGTAGAGGGCGCATACCAGCCTGTAGGGTGTGCATACAAGCCCGAAGGGGGCTTCTGGAATGATGATGTTTCCATGTCATGGAAGTATTAGGGCTTACTGTTACCACGAGCTACGCCGTCAGGTGTTCTTAGCGGACTGGGAAGGCATGTGTGCGAGTGCTGTGTTGGACAGAATGATTCCGCAAAGGATCCAGCTGCCTAAACCATGCGGTCAGATGACTTGGCGGGCATGTGCCAATTAGCACCTTAGACATTCGTGTTGACATGTCAGTTGCTGAGAAATTCGTAACTCAGTTGCAGACCAGGAAACAAAGTTTAGCTAATAACAGCCCACAATATGATCAAGGTGAACGTCAGTCCATGCACTCTGGACCTCCACAAGGTGTTGCGGGTCTCATCGGACCCTGAAAAACTACCGAGCTCTTGCCTCGGAACAGTCTCGGGAAGTCGCGTCATCGTGTGTTCAACCTTATACATACACATCCACATCCACCACTACATCCTGTAGCCAATATACCCAATTGAAATTTGGAATTTACGTATATTTGCGGCTCTGCGCTAGGTCTTCATTCCAGCAATTTTCTCTGTTGGCAGCGCAAACTGCGAAGGTTGCCCACCATGTCCAAGCTCTCACCATCGCTCAAGTCGCTCATCAATGCCGCGCACTCGCGCCCAGGCCCTGTGCCTGCGCCTCCAGGAATCCAAGCCATATACAACAGGATAGAGAAAGAAGCCACAGAGCGCAAGCTCGGGCGCCCATCATGGCTCAGCATATCTACGGCCGCGACTATGACGATGAACTCGCCCGAATCCATGATCGCCCTCTACCACAGCTCGAGCAAATCGCGCCCAGAAAGCGAAAGCGTCGCAATTGCAGAGTTCATGCGCGAAATAGGCCTCAAATGCATAGGTTTCAATGGCGTATGCAATCCACTCCCACATGAGAAATACAACCATGCTAACATCGCCCACAAGATCCCCCGCACAATCAACATGCTAAACGCCTTCCGTGCCTCACTCCCCTCCTCCGTTATCTCGTCACTGAATAAAAAGCCCACGCGCTTCCCCGACCCCTCCAACATCGAGCAAATCAACAAACGCGGCCGGGCTCTCTGGGACGCAATCTACCGTCCTCTAGAAACAAAACTCGAGCAGAAGCTCGGCGAAGCGCATCCAGACCTACCCGTATTCATTATAAACAGCGAATACGGAGGCCTCTTTACCGACCCTCCGCGTAGCGAAGGGGCCACCGTTGGACGTATCACGACAAGCTTGATTGCAATCACGTGCTTGAGGGCGCAGCAGGGCGTCGGTCCACAGGTGCTGAGCCATGTTTTTGGGCTGAGGAAGGCGTGGGAGGATGGAACCTGGAAGCAGGAGCCTGAGGCGGGCGAGGAGGAGGGAATCAAGTGGTTGGTCAGTGATGAGGGCTGTACATGGGTGCTGGAGAAGGTCGATGAGCTTGTGCAGGCGCTCGGAGGCGGGCAGGGAAGTACGTTTGCCCCTGTGAAATCCAAGCTATGAGGTCAAGACGGAGAAAGTGGGGGATTGGTATATACCCAGGCAGCGTTGTGTTGATACCTTCTGTGTAAACGTATACAAGAAATACAATCAAACATATAGAAGCTTTATCATACCTATCGAGTACGGGTGAACTTACCTTATTTGTTTTCCCAGAATTTACTCAGAAGTGGTTTTCAGGGCGAATAATCGAGAGTTACCAGTGCGGCACAATGCATAATACCGGACGATAATCTTGGCACTACAGTAGGGAAAGCGTCTACGAACAAGCCAGGCATTTCTCAACCAAAGGCGCGAAACAAAATCGTTCACAATCCAGTACCGCTTGCCCAGGATGGGGTATCTAGGCATTGATTCATTATTCTCCTTTGACTATCTATTTGCTCCCAGATATCGTAGCATCAAATGACTCGGCTATAGAGACCTGGCCAGCAGCCTTGGTATCAAGTGCAATGTTGTTATTCAGTTTCTTTGTCTCATCAGCAAGTTTAGTCGCCACATCGTCGCCTTGAGCCTGCTGAGCCTGGAGCTTAATGACGGTAGCCATAAGCTTGAGCACCTTGTTCTTAATCTTGCCGTTCTAGAGAACCCAATTAGTATACTGATGAAGTCTGCAGTTTTTTGTTTCGGAGACGAGGTACATACTTGGATCTGTGTAGCCTGGTCACCAGAAGCGGCTGTTACAGCTGGGTTGAATGCTTCCTTCTCGGCATCGTTGGCGACTTGGTTGACTTGATTTAGGAAGTTTAGATCGGCAGGGTCGATGTTGCCTGGGTTCTTGAGGTCCAAGGCTGAAAAGACGGCGGTCGCTTCGGCTTTGGCGTTTCCGGCTTTGCCGCCAGAGATGGAGATGGCGTTGTATGTGGTGTCCTTGAGGACTGGAGCAGCAATGCTGAGCGCTCCAAGAGTGAGGATAGTCAAAGCCTTCATGTACATTTTGTAGATGATGTGTAGAAAAACTTATGTATAAGAGAAATAAAAAGATATTGTTGGGGCAGCACAGCTGAAGCTATAGGCAGTGAAAGTATGGAAAACGAAAGTCGCAGCGTCAAGCTCGCGAATGTTTCAATGTTAGAACAAGAAAGACGGTGAAAATTGGGGTGGCTTGATGATAGTAAGAAACTTAAGACACTGGGTTGTAATGCGTTTTTGTACATGCCGCCTCAGGACACAAACTCGACACATGGGTAAGATATCAAACTTCAGGCTCTCGTTAATGCCGCCAAATTCGGGCTTTCCGTCCGGCCTGAGCGCCTCTCCAAACGCCATCTCAGACGCGGCTTAACTCATCGGCGTCTGTAACAAATCCTGACAGCGCGTGGCGCCGACGGCGACTGTCAAATTCACCATGAATAGGCGACTGTGGCTGGGTCCACAAAACGCCTTGCGTCGCCAATCGATGGAGCGAGCATTCTTGCATGGCCTGAAATGGGTGGTGTTCATCCTGTTGCAAGGCTGTGAAACTATTTAGATGTCAGAGCCTGTAACTCTGTCACCAGGGCAGGGGCTTGGCAAAAGCTTAACCATCTAGAAGTATCTTGAATGGTGCAATAAAGTCCTGTACCTGTATTGAGCTCCGTGCAAAATCTCTGAAACCACAATAATACTAAAATCTGTTTTCGACGTTCAATGTCGAGAACAAAGACATACCCATGGGGCGTTATCACATGATTCTGGCTATTCATTGGATTACTTAATTACTTAATTACATCATAGGTTACATTACGAGGAACACCCAGTGTGTTCCTTACAATCCACCGTCTCGTCCGCTCAGCATTGCGCCCCTCTTGCGCATGCGTTCCTCGACCATTCTCTTGCTGTATCGCGTCGCATTGGCTCCGGAGCTACCACTGAACAAGCCTTCCGCCTTAGCATAGACAGCATCGGTGTAGCCAATATCTGGAGCAGACCAGTCCATGGTAAAAGCACTCACACTTATGGCGCCACTAGCCACAACCCATGTCTCATCAGGAAGGTTAGTGTCGCCATTGTACTTCGCGTTGATTCCAGCAGCCAAAGGATCAACGTTGGCCCAGTCGAACAAGCCAGTGGTCTCATTGTATACGGCGGCATCTGTGTTAGCGTTGCCCGTAAGCCTGGTCTTGACAACAGGAGGCATGGTGCCATTGACTAGCTCGGGAATGTTGACATTGACTCCATAACCAAGCGGAAGCACTTTCTGGTCCTTGGGAGTATTCTTGATGAATTCATTGACAACTTCGAAAGTGACCTTGGCTGCTACGGCAGCAGGATGCGACGGGCCGGTGACGTTGAAGTAAGGCACCGCCTTGTTGCTTGCGCTGGTTGCGATTCCAGGGACCGACCGCGATATCGCAGCAAAGGTCGAGCCTGCAGTACCGCTCAGTGCTAACACGAACGGTCCGAGGTTAGTCCCATAATTAGGTCCAGCAACGAACAGATCGGCCGTCTGCTTCCACTCGGGGTAGTAACGCGGAAGCACGTAGTCGAGCGCTACAAAGGTACACGCTGCAGGTGTGCCGTCATAATACCAGATGTTCTTGTCAGAGGGATCACGGCCCACGGACGGCGCGCCCGCCGGGACAATATTGTACTGGGATGGCACAGTCAAGTTTGCTGATTCTGCCCAAACCACAGTGGTGCCTTTGCCGGACTGCTGCTGAGCAGGTGCAACGATAAGCACTATCATGAAGAGTCAGTATTAATCATAATACTGGTGACTAATATCAGAAATATTCACCTTCATGCCCCGCATCAACCAGCAGCTTATAGAGCTCTCTCAGGTTTCCACTGCCAAATCCATCATCATTACCCATAAGAATCCTGAGGGCATCCGAAGACGATGCAAGACCCAGCGCCGCTGTCAGCGCCGTGCTTAGTTGGAATCGCATGTTGAACAATGCAATCAAACGCTTTTCAAGAAAGAGATAGCACGTCCAATCGCAAAGAGAGTCGTCGGTACAAGCAGCGTAGCAAAAGAAACTGAGTCTCGCCTGACCTTATATCCTGTTCCACCAGCCTCTTCTCTCCGTTCGACCCGGTCTCCATTGTCTGCACGCCTGAGCATGCCAAGAACAAACTAGCTGGCGTACCATGACGATAATCGCTGCAGGAACATGAAAACGCGGGCACGGAATCCCCGATACCGCGGGCAATCTTCTCACCTGCGCTGACCTGGCAATGTGATTCGGTGCTGATAAAGATTGAGCATGCGGCTCTTGGCCCGACTAGCACGCATCCGGCAGGAGCATGCAATGTGGCGGAGGATAGACATGTGGCGAGACATCGGGGACCGGCGAGAAGGACGGATTGGGGTGGAGGAAGCAGGCTACAACGGGATGGGATATGGATAACGGCGTGCCTAGTGAATGTTGCTTTGTTGGTAGTTTACGGGACCAAAGCTGAGGACCCATTAAGGTTGAGTAAAGATAGCTCAGGTTGGAGTGGTACCATGTGCTTTAGCTAGCTACATAGAATGCTGCAAGGCCCTACGGGCAGATACCCAAAATCAAAGGGTAGATAAATAGATAGCACTCTTCCTATACTAAGCTCATAAAATCTACACCTTAAATATATACACTGGGTATCTCCCGCACAATGAGTACTAAATCCCACGCTTCTCTTGAACGTCAACGCTTTTGCGGACTCGCCCTTCATGTCGCGCCGTACAATGTCATCAAAATCGGAATAAACGCCAACCTTTTGCTAAAATGTGAAATTGTTGTTGCCGCCGTATTCCATGCCTGCCTCGTCACCCAGATGGTCCACGTGCATAAACTCGTCGATGGAGAACGGATCCGTCATGCCTGTATTCATGGGAATGTCCATCCCGTCATGCGGCTGCTGTGGCTGGCCTAGTGGTTGAGTGGGTGGATCCATGCCTTCGACGATGCGCGTACCCTTTGGTACTGAGGCCCCAAAAGCACCAATACGGTCGGGTTGCGGGATGATAGTACCTCTGCCCTTGCCTGTTGCATCTCCACGAGCGTTCATCCAGATGCCATTACCCCCTTCGCCATTCTTGACTGCTTTGGTAAAGGGTTCTTGGAAGATGAGACTGGTCTCATACCACCGGCCCTTTATGTCATCGATATCCAGCTTGTATGAGGGCTGTATGAGTTTCCACCAAGCAGCCGTACGGGTAACAGGTACGAGCAAGCGATTCCGCCACACCATGTCATGCACCATGCGAGAGGGTATGTTGACGTTTTGTTGTGGTGGCTTTGGGGGGAGATTCGGGTCCGGAGCGTCCAAGGTTGCGTAGCTATAGACATCGCCTATGGCAATTACCTTTGTGTTTGGCTGATTGGAAGATGGATTGACAAAAACTTGTTCGACAATGTCAGTTATCACCATGAGATCACTCCCAGTGGCGCCTATACGCAGGCGAACAGGCTCGCCCCTCCAGATCTTCTCGGCGCCTAGGTATATGCCATTGTATTGTCGGAACTCGTTCCCCTTGTCATCTTTCGAGGTATGGAGACGCTCAAAGAGTGTGTATGTGGTATCAATGGCTTTGGCTGCCAGTATAGATGCGTCGACGGAAGCAATACCTTCGCCGCCCTGCCCGTTAATGAGCGCTCTCCAATCAGTGTTGCCATACTCAAACTGTGGGTTTTGCTGCAGAAAGGGGAACGTGCAGCTAGGAGCAGACCAAGCGAGCCACGGTTTGATATGTTCGTCTGTATGTATAATCTCCTGCGGAAGGGACTCGAAGGGATGTGACAGTGGCTGGACTAGATACGATCTATTCATGGGATTCTCCGCCATGGCCCATCTTCGTACGACGAGGCCAAGACCCCAGGCCGATGTCTTTGGCCGGAAGAACCACACCACTTCTCCTGTTCGACAAAGAAATTTATTGTAAGTGAGGTCAACCTGTTGCTCCAGTGATCGTAGTTGGGGGAGAGGCGTCGACTGTAGCGTTGGAGGAGGTCGGATCTGCGGTGCACTAGGAGTAGACGTCGAAGCGGGGACAGGTGTAGCGGGCTTGATTATGGGACTCGGAACTGGTGCGGTCATTGAGGGTTGGCGGGCAGGTATTTGCACTACAGGGTTGCGACCGACGACTTGGCTGTTCTGTATATTGTTGTTGTTATTGTCGTTATTTGGGCCAGTCCCACTAGTACTGTTCTCGCGCTTGAGAGGCACTGGCTGCTCTTGTTTGGGTTCAGCCTTGGTTTGGGGCTTCTCAACGTCGCCTGCAGGAGAGCACATTTTGCACGTGCAGTTCGCCGTGTCACTGCTCTCATCGGTACACAACCACAACAGATGAGGGAAGAATTCGACAGGGCTTCTGAAGCGTTTCTTAGGGCCTTTGGGATATCCGTATAGATAGGCATCCTGCCGGTCGTGTCCGCCGCCAGAGTGGTTCTTCACCGTCTTCACCTGTCCATCCGCTTTGGTCTTGATGTGTTCGTATAGGACGTAGTTATCAGGCAGCTCCCACAGGATGCATTGTTGCCATCTGTCTGCCAAAAGTCAGCTTTGCATCGCTAATCAACTTTGCCCACTACTCACCCTCATACTGCTTGCCGCCAATCTCGCGCAGGAGCATGCCTCCCAACTTCTTTCGCCAGTCCTGGTGCTTGGGATCATCCTTCTCAATCAGACGGTAGAAATCGCGCTGGCCTTGCTCGTTGGGCGACATGTTCAGCTGTTCCTCGGTCGGCCCGTTCCGTATAGGCTTGCCTTTGATGTTGACGACATGCTGCCCGTCCGACTTGGAAGCGAATATGGGCCAAAACTGTGTCATGGGCTGCTGCGCCATGATGAGCGACGGTGGTGCGCCGACTGCGCAAGACGTGGGAGAGCTTCTTTGCTAGGTGTGTGCAAACATGGAGCAAGGGTTTCGCGACCACATGGGAGGGCGTTTCGGACTTACTCGGCGTTACGGACAGGCGCGCTAGGACGCGTCCGCCTGTTCTGCCCTGGAAGTCGCCCCAAGAAGCAATGTTCCACCGTGAAAGTGCTCATCTTCATGTGAGGTCTTCTTTTTGGCCATGCGCTTCATCGGCAGATTCACCTTTCATCGTTCATTGCCTTGCGCGGGGCTCTAGGCCGTCTTCTTCGCAGGGTTACTTCATCAAAACCCGTTAATCCCTACACTTATCTTACGGCAGATACTTGTCCACTCCAAAGCATAGCAATCTACAGGATAAATCGCGTTCGCCATCATGGGAAGACAGCCCATCATAATGCTGGGGTCTCCTCAGCCCATCACTCCGCCCAGACAGCGAGGTGGCCAATTACAAGATCTTTTGGCGCAATTTGGATCTCAGAGCTCAGTCGAGTCCGCGACCAAGAAACGGCGATTGTTTATGCAGCAGAAGGATGAACAAACGAAGCCAATTGCCAATCCTAAAAGTGGAAGCAGACGTCGCCTGCGGAGGCAAACAGCGGAACACTACTCTCAAATGGATTCGACCGCAGAGGACAAACACCTTCAATCTTCCACAAAGAATACCCAACAGTCTGTTCCAATGTCGGCAGGCCCGAATCCAGAAGACAGCGAAGACGAACTCGCGCCATCCGCCCGGCCTCGCAAGACAAGCAGCAGGATAGCAGCCTACACAGAGGAGCTCAAGATGGAGAAGCGCAAAAGGGAAAAAGTGACAACAGATGGCCTGCGGCGGAGCACTCGTGACAGGAAGAGCACCATTCTGGAGTCTGACACCGCGCCCACTCCGTCGCCTACACGGCGCAAAGCACCGCCTCCTCCAAAACTCAACACCGTCCGTACCCGTCTTCGTGATGACATTGCCAAAGGAACTAAGGCGAGAGCCAACAATTTTCTTGTCGCCAATAAAGACTTCTTTCTGCCACTACTGCCCAAGAACAACTACGTCGCAAAGCTGGTTGCCGAAGGCAAGGCGCAGCCTATCATCAAATACGAAGAGCTCAAAGAGCAGCCTAAGGGAGTTACCGCTATCATGAAGCCTTACCAGCTGTCCGGCCTATCGTTCCTCGTGCACTTATACAACAACGGTTTCTCTGGCATACTCGGCGATGAAATGGGTCTCGGGAAGACTCTACAAACTCTTTCTCTGTTTCAGTATCTTGAAGAACTCGATCAGCAGAAGGGTGTCGTGTCTGAAGAGCTTCGTCCCTATCTTGTCGTCTGTCCGCTGAGCGTCCTCAACTCTTGGGTCACTGAGGCCGAGAAATGGGTGCCAGAGCTTGGAGTAATGCGTTTCCACGGCGCCGTGAACGAGCGGACTCGTCTCAAGCGAGTCGCAGCCGGTCTAGAGGACATGAAAGGGAACGAAACTTCACGTGAGCGGGATCGAAAGGCGCTGCGCAAAGCCGGTCAGAAAGTTTCTAAGCTTCCTGCTCGCGCGCTGTCAGACTCTTTTAAGATCATCGTAACGACCTATGATGTTTTCCAAGCCGAGCAAGCCTGGTTCAAGCACTCCTTTGCCTGGCGCTATGTTGTTTTGGATGAAGGACACAAGATCAAAAACAGCCTCGCCCAGATATCAACCGCGTTAAAGAGTATAAGCGCAGAGTACCGGCTCATCCTGACTGGTACACCACTTCAAAACAATATGGTAGAAATGTGGTCACTTTTAACCTGGCTGTATCCCAACGTCTTCGATGCAAGGACCGAAGCGCTATTCCGGGAGTCCTTCGATCTTAGCAAAGGCAAGGCAAACAAGCAGACCATGACAGATGCGCGACGCTTGCTCGAGCTTATCATGCTTCGTAGAATGAAAGACTCTCCGTCGGTTAATCTCGGTCTTCCGCCCAAGGAAGAAGTGCTCCTTTATGTTCCCCTTACGCCTATGCAGAAATTTTGGTACACTCGTCTGTTGACTCGTATCGATGATGGAATGCTGAATGAACTCTTCGCTGATGGGAAGGAGAAAGAGAAGGCAGCTATTGAACATGATATACAAGAAAATCAACTATTGCACAAGCTCGAGGAGATAGACAAAGCGATCAGTACCGGCAACATTGGAGATGAATGGGAGGAGACAGCAAAGATTGTGCAAGAAGCTGTAGCGAAGGAAGAGACTGATACAAACGCCTCGAAGGGAGCTTGGAAAAAGCTTATGAATCTTGTCATGCAGTTGCGAAAATGCTGCTCACACCCGTATCTGCTTCCAGGAGTAGCCCCGGACCCGTACTACCTCGGCGATCATGTCATCCGTGCCTCTGGCAAGTTCATATTACTAGAGAAGCTTCTCAAACACACTATCCTTAACGAAGGCAAGAAAGTCCTTATCTTCTCGGGCTTTACCCGCACACTTGACTGTTGTGAGGACCTTTTATCCCTTGTAAGCAACTATGGCGAGCGATTCAAGTACCGTCGCCTGGATGGAGGTACAGCTAGGGCTCGCCGGAACTTGGACATCCGCCTTTTCAACCAGGCAGACTCGGACTACAAAGTCATGCTTCTTTCAACTCGCGCAGGAGGTTTGGGTATTAACCTCACCAGTGCCCAGGACGTCATATTCTTGGACGAAGACTGGAACCCACAGATCACCCTCCAGGCCGAAGCTCGGGCTCATCGTATAGGTCAAACCAAGAAGGTGACAATTTACAAGCTTTGCACTCAGGGAACTGTCGAGGAGCAGATGCTTGGCCGCATCCGGAAGAAGCTTTATCTATCTGCAAAGATTACAGAATCTATGCAGAGCATACATGGCACGCCAGCAACTGGGAATAAAAAAGCAGGACGTCCATCTATTGACGAAGATTTGCCGCAAATGGACACGTCGCAGCTGATGACACTTGTGCGGCGAGGCGCACAGACACTCTCTCACCCTGAGATTGATGTCAAGGAGATGGTTTCTTGGGACCTCGAGACAATGATGAAGAAATGCCGTGACCAGTCTGTTGACTTGACTGATGCCGCGACAAATTGCGAAGTAGATGAAGACAAGTGGCTTTCAACCATGGAGCGCGTTGAATGCGCTGTGTTCGAGGGCAAGCGTCACCAGCGCAATCTCGACAAGGGCTCAAGCGCGGATACTTCCTCTCGTAACATACTCCCAGCAACAGTTACTCGAGAAGATCGCCGCACAAATAAGAACACTACAGTCATGGTAAATGGCTATGCTGTTAGCAAGGAACCTATGAACTGCGGCGACTGGGAAGCGGTGCCGACTTTTGCTGGTAAAGACCCGCGTCTCGCGGAGCCGGTCCGAGAAAAGCGACGCGAATTTAACCACGAAAGTCACTGTCTTGAATGCTTCGAAGATGCCGGCGATGGACAGATGGTTGAGTGTAAGACTTGTCCCCGAGCGTATCATTACGATTGTCTCGATGACCACTATAAGTCTAAGGCCAAGGGCTACTTCAACAGCTTCCATTGTTCTCAGCATAACTGCTCTGATTGTGGAAAGACAACGGCTGATGCTGGAGGTCTCATCTTCCGCTGCCGCTGGTGCCCCCGGGGCTTTTGCGAGGACTGTCTTGACTGGGACGAGGCTGTGCTTATCGGCGAGAATCTGCCTGAATTCGAGGTTTTGGATGAGGAAGCCATGCCTAATGGCTTCTACGTCAAGTGTCCGTCTTGCACCAAATCAGCTGAGAAGGATAAGCGTCAAAGGGCTTGGATCGAGGAGAAAGAAAAGACATACAACGACCAGCGTGTCGCTTGGCTGCAGGAACGTGAAAAGACACAGCGTGAACTGAATGAACGTCATGCCATGATCAAGCTTCAAGATGATGACGAAGCCGATTCGCCACCAGCGCTTACAGACACGTCCCTCTCAACTCACTCGTTTGGCGGTTCTGGTGTTGCTACTCCGAAGGGCCCTGAACAGCCATTGCCACGAAACAGCACCAAGGCCAGCAAGCGAAGCTTCATGTCCAAGGAAGTCAGTAGCAGCAAGAAGGCCAAGATTGCCGCATAACCGGTCTCCTAACAACAGCGCTCTACTGATGTATGTAGAGACACAATTGGTTGCAAACGCAACTAGTCTTATGGTCGGATCGAAGAATCAGAATGGCCATCTTCTAGTGCGAGGCGGGTCTGCCGCTCTTGACTGATATACCCATAGACTTTCGACCACTTCTGTTTCATTTGCCACGGCTTCTCAGCATGTTGAAGTCATTTGCCTACCATATAGCAGATTGTTTAAACTCAGGTATGAGCGACTAGTGCCCGACTCAATAGTTTATTAGGGCCAGGGAGCCGCTTGATATGTACGATAGATATGCAGTTGAGATATTACCCGACCTTCTATATTGTGCGCGTGATGCATTGCTCTGATCTTGATTCCTTAGGACAAGTGTATCACCAGCACTCCAAAATTTCTAGCCGTCTTTGCTCGTTTAACTAATGTTACTTAGCATTATATCGCACAAGACTCTTTTCACTCACACCTACCTTCAGCTTTTCTCTTCAGAATCGCCTTTCGTACCTGAACACCGTCAGGCGCTTCGACAACTTATCGTAGTCCTACATGAGGGAATCCCACTAACCAAACATGCTACCCCCACCTCCGCCCTTTCTCCCTCCTCTCTGTGCCTCCTTGACCAACCACTCCCTGAGGAAATCCTTGTTCCGCATCTCTTCTGGTCGTGTCAATCTAGTGTCGAATTGTGCTTCCTGTCTGCTAAACGCAAGTAACGTCGGCATACTGCTAATCTGTCCGAACACATCAGCCTCCATTATGTGAGAACAAAAACGAAGCACTGAGATATCTTACCCTATACCGTATTGGTAGATCCTCAAGTAATGTCGAGTCCATGAGCACCTCTACAAAGCCCAGTCCACCTTCTCGCTCTCCCACTTTCTCCTCTTCGATCAGTTTGCGGATCAAGGGCTTGATAGTCTGGCAGGTTTGGCACCATGATGCCGTCCAGAAGGTTATGAGGGTACGGTTGTCTGCTGAATTGAGGAGGGTGAGGGTATGCAGGTCGTTGGGTTGGCGAACGGGGTCGAAGATGCGGTTTTGGTGGGAGCGAGCGGAGGAGGGGAAGAGGGAGAATGCGCGCTGGGCGGAAGTGGTGGGGATGGGTTTGCTGAGAGCGCAAAAAAGAGATATTGTGGGGCGTAACATTTTGAATTGGCGTTATTGAAGGTGGTGATATCGTGGTGTTTGTGGATTTGGGGAATTGGATGTTGACGCGTGAAGCTGGAGAACGACGTCATCGCGTGCCAAGCCTTTGGGATGTCGCGTCTTCGTGTGTTGGTACCTGCATTCTTCCTTCTCTCACTTTCCATCCGTCGTGTGATATATTAGCACCAAAGAAATTCGAATGGATATCATAGGGCCGTGACCTTCTAAGTGAAATCTTGAACGAATAACAAGCGAAGGAATCAAATAGTCGGGCAAACAGTTTTTCTAATTCCAAGAGATCTATAAACACATCTTCATTACATGCGTTGCTTGCACAGCGTGCGATAATACAACAAGACAATGGTAGCTTTCGTGATGCCAGTACAAAACAATCAAAGCATTAGTGACAACAGTGCAGAACAAACCAAATCAGTACGCATCAAGGAAAGACATATGGTCGAACACGCGCCGCTTCTTCCAAGCAGAATTGCAACGAGCTGCAGCTCTCTTGCCAGCTTCACGGTGACCGTCGTAGCGATCCAAAAAGTCCAGGCCGCTGTCCGAGTTTTCTCCTCGCTTTCGCTTGAAACCTCTGGGACCACCGGAGAAGTCCAGATCCGCATCATCAACACGTCTTTGCAAACCAGACGCCTTATCCGGACTGCCGTTTTCCTCGTCGCTTTCCGTGTCGCCTGCCATATCGATGTCACCGTAATTATTCGAGTGGTCGTAAGGAGCCTGCGACACATCAAGTGACCCAAGGATGTGGTCAGCGACCCTGTACTGCAGGATTATTCTTTCTGTCAGCGCGTTCTCGTCGGTTTGTGGAAAAGTGAAGCCAAAACGACGGTTTTCCGGCACAGAGCTGAACTCTGTCTCTTTCGTAAGTTTATGGGAGAAGAGCCAAGCTACCAATGTCTTCCAGTGCAGGATGCCGGCTATGGCTGCTCGAGAAAGGGAGTAGAGCTCTTTGTAAATCCGGTCTTTGTTGGATTTGGCATGCGGATTGTAGAATATCGCATTCGGATTGTAATGAAGGCCCATAGCGATGATCCAGGCGTTGATCAACACGTGGTGTCCGCATTGATAGCCTCCAACGCCCTGCTGCGGAACGTCGTATCTGATTTGGATGTTTCTATCAAATTGAGGTCCATTAGGATCGTTGCGGTGTGTTGACCATCCAAGGTGACGAGCTGCGTGTTGAATGCGTTCCTTGAAAAACTCTCCCGCTTTTTCAAATAAGCGGAGATGACTGTCAAAGACCTGGATTTCAAACTGAGTCTCACTTGGATTGTTGGCCTTGGAGCTAGCTACCTCCTGCACCAACACAAGAAATGAGTGTCCGCCGGGGCCGTTACTAGGAAGTTTCACTGGCTTCTCGTTCTTGGCGGCCCATCGTGCCAATCGTGGCAAGAGTGAGTCTCTGGTAACGACCAGAGGAATCAGCCAAGTCCTTCGTGGGTGGGAAAGGACTATGCTTTGATCATCGATGGAAGAATTCAACGCCAGCTGAAGATGAGTGCTGGTTGTCAAAGAAAACCCTCCAGCAAAAGGAGATTTGGGCTCCACCCTAGCATGCAAGTCTGATTGAAGATCATTGATAGCCTCCAGGACGGACGTCAGGGCAAGGTACAAGTGAGAGTCTTCTAACATTCGTTTCCAGTCGCTTAGTTGCGCGATACCACTATTTCCCAGTTTTTGTTGAACTTTTGCGTTCTTGTTGATCTCATCGTATAGGAAAATACAATCTCCGGCCCAACTCTCAGGGTCCCTTTGGATGCTTGAGTCCATTCCTTCGTAGTGTTGATTGATCGCGTCCCGAATCACTCCTACTAGGTCTTCACGCGCTGATCTTCCAGAAGTCGAGGTTACTGACATCAGCTTGTCCTGGCAGCGTTTTAGCCAGTCTTTGGCCAGTTTTTGATAATCCATCCGAATTTGGTTCGCGTCATGATGAATGTCGAGTTTACCGAAACGCTGCAGTCGTGCAATTTGTTGGTCAGTGTCCTGGTACTTATCCCATGTATCCGAAGGGAAGGGCTTGGCCTTATCAACGGGTTTTCCATTCATGTTCGGAACGCGGTTGCATTTTACTCTCCGCTTCAATGCTTCATCGTCATACCCATGTTCTGACCAGTACGACTCCTCCGCATCACGGAGCTTTTCCAGCTCGTCATCGAATCTTGGCTCTGCTCGCGTGTCATAGGTTCTAGCGAAACGCCTATTCTCTGGAACAACATCGTCTCCAACAAAGTTATGACATCGCAGGAAAGAGAAAATGAGTTTCCAATCTGCATATCCGAGGCGTACAAGATGCATTATATCTTGTAGCTGCTGGAAAAACGACCCAGTCCATCGGATACGATGACCCGGATTGAGTTCTAATCCAAGCGCCAGACTCCATGCGTTCATAACGGTGAAATATCCACATTCACTTGAGCCTGGTTGGTGAGCTGCTTGAACCCACAGACCAGTAATGCCCTTCTCTCGTACTTTATCAAAGGCTTTTTTGTCTGCGAAAACACCTCGCCACCACAAAGTGTAAGAGAGGATCCGCCCGACCAGCATGGTCAATTTAGCCCGATCGCGAAACTTGCAATATCCAGACATGGAGTCTATGAAGGAAATCTCAGGGTGGCCTTGGTCATCGAATTGCGCGACGAAAAGAAGGATGTGAGCTTTGTAGAGGATCGGAGCAATCAACGGCCGACCAGGACGAAGAGCAGGAACACAAGTATTGGCATAACTCGTGGCGTTTTTGTAATCGGCTGCTTGGATGCAGGTCTGTGGAATGATGCTGAATCCCTCTTCCATACGTTGCATCTTGTTGATAGCCATGAAGACGGAGCTGATGGCAAGTGCAACTTCATCATCCCGTAACCATTGTCCGATCTTTGTTGTCGTGTCTCTGCTCCGGAATTTTCCCAGCTCTTCTTTTATCTTCTTGTCCGCTAGCAGGCTTCCAAGAGTGTCGCGCAGGTATTTGCATGGTTCAAACTTTTCGGTTGGCTGGACATGTTCTTCTTGGGCTTCGGTAGCGAATAGCGTGCTATCGAAGCAGTCACTAGGCTGCACTTCCGAAAAGCCCGTGATGCCATTTTCTGGACACGAATCCCAATCAAAGCTCTCATCGTATACGGTAATCGAGCCTGCTTGGAAGTGATTGTAAACGCTGCCTCGAGCCCCCGTTTTAGCCTTGATCTGGTTCGAATTCATCTCCATTACGTCCGCTCCATGATCATTTGATGGTATCGTTTTGGCAAATCTTCGCTCAGGTGCTGGTGCTTTTGTCGATGCCACATAGCCGTGGCACCGTAGCAAAGCCCAAATGAGCAACCAATCCACCTCACCTTGCAGCGCAGCCCGGATAACGTAGTAAGCGTCACGCATAAAATTCGGACTTGTCTTGAAACCCCTCCCATTCAAAGGCAGTCCTAACACGATACTCCATGCATTGAGCACAACGTGATACCCACTGTAGTGCTCGCACGCCTGTTGTGGTCCATGAATCCACGGAATTGAGCCGGTAATATGCATGTCCTTGCGGAGCTGGTTACGTATCTCCACTCCGTCGTTGTACCTTGTAGCCCCACGCGCCGAGTCTACAATTGTACAGGAAGTGACATCGTCTGTTGGTTTCTGAACGACGACGCAAAGCTCATGATTGTCGCCCGCCGCGAGCATGAAAAGTCTGACAGGGTCTTCGCTGTCATCGATGGAGGATGTGACTTTGGTTGTTGAGGATGCGGTGGTAAAGCCAGCGCCGGGAGGATGGCGTTGATTAACAGCTCGAACTACGGCTGCTATGCTGTCCTGGATATCCTCCCTAGATAAACTTGGTAGCTCGAGCGCATCTTCGTGTTCTCCACTAGAAACTGTGTTTGTTGTTGCTGGTAGTTCTTCTTTTGCGCAACGATGAAGTAGCTCCTCTAGGGAAACAAATTTGCTTAGGTGTCCGCAGGGATGGAAATCGTCTGGTATGGCAAGGGCATCCGATTGCGAAGCTTCAATCAGTAAACTGTTGTTGCCGTTCTCATCTGCAAGCTGCGCGAGACGTTGCTTCAATTGCTCTGCCGTATCTTGGAGTTTCCAGCTTCCTGCACGCACAAGCTGGGAAAGCATATCTCGGTCTTCGTCAGTTAAAGAATCTGACGCAAATGGTGCGCTATGCAGAACTCCGTCTTCAAGCTGTACAGTCATTTGCTCGATGTCGAGTTTTTTTCCTGGAAACATGCCATCTGCGTCTTTCTGATCAGCAATGAGAGTGGCGAAAGGACGCTTGCGCTGGTCGAACCGGCGATCCTTAGCAGGCAAATCGATATTTTTGCTGTTCTCGCCTTCTGCATTCGCTGCTGGCTTCACGAATCCAGTGCAGCGCAAGAAGGCTAGAAGCACCTTCCATTTCAGAGAGTCGCATAAGGCCAGATCAAAGATTCGTTCTGCTTTGATGAAGAAAGCTTCGTTGCCATGGGAATTGGGTGTAAACATCGGGTCGGGCTCTAAACCCATGGCCAAGGCCCAAGCATTCAGAATAGTATATGTAAAAGTGCCCTCTTGAGTAGGAGTCTGCGCACACGGTGCCCACTCGATGACCGCAGGCAAGCTAGCTACCATTTCTTCGTGCGAGTCAAAGGCATGGCGCCACCAGTCAGTTTTCATAAACCAACTTCGCAGATCGTTGTCAATCTTCGTACGGTGGTGTTTCTGAATTCTCCAGGTCCTTGGATAGAGAACTCTAAGTCTGATGCTCTTGTCTGGTTGAATCTGGCCTACGAGCAAGAGGTAACGGCCACAGTCTGTGAGAGCGGTGAGCAGTGTTCTTCCCGGTCTGAAAACCATGTCTTCATAAACAAAACTAAACCCGGCATTTTCTGGTTGCCTATGGTTGACGGAAGCAACTACTCGGGGGATGATGGAAGCGATTCTGTCGTTTGTGTGCATTTTGAGACCATCTAGAATGTAAGCGCAAGGATCTGTGATTGGCTTTCCGTCATCTGTGAATGCGTCGGAATATTCTTCTTCCTCAGAACGGCGTTCTTCTGTACCTTGCCCTGTCAGTCCTTCCATCGCCTCGTCTGTTGCCTTCTCAATAGGCTCTTCAACAGGCTCCTCGGTAGGCTCTCGAGCAGGCTCCTCTGTGAGCTCTTCAGTAGGCTCTTGAGTAGGCTCTTGAGTAGGCTCTTGAGTAGGCTCTTGAGCAGGCTCCTTGGTGGGCTCCTCGACACGCTCCACTGCATGTTCCTCTGTCGGCGCCTTTGTAGGTGCTTCAGTGGGCTCCTCAGTGGGCGCCTCAGTGGGCACTTCCTTAGGCTCCTCAGTGGGCGCTTCTGTAGGCTCCTCTGTGAGCTCTTCAGCAGGCTCTTCAGCAGGCTCTTCAGCAGGCTCTTCGGCAGGCTCCTCGGTGGGCTCCTCGGTGGGCTCCTCGGTGGGCTTCTCGATAGGCTCCACTGCATGTTCCTCTGTCAACGCCTCTGTAGGTGCTTCTCTCGGCTCCTCTCTCTCAGAGTGGTGCTCCTCAATCAACTCTTCTCTTCCATCTTGAGACTGTCCAACTTCATACTCCACAATGTCTGTTCCATGTACACCTTCTTGTCCGGTGGGCTCTGGAGACCCAATCTGCAGCCATCTCATCGTCACATCGTCCGCACTGACGTCACCATTTCGATCGCGACGCTCCATCTCGTCAGGTTGCACTCTTCTAGTGATGTTTCTGCATTTCAAGCTTTCCCTGTGCCTGAAGAAGAATACTGGCTGCGACAGCAACTCGATCACGACGTAATCTACAAGCGGACCGATGAAGAAACGTGTGTTCATAGGATCACCATTGTTTGTATACGTTCTGCCATTGACAGTAACGGAGAAGCCTAGTGGAAGCTCGATAAAATAGCCCAGCGTCTGTCTTCTCTTGTTTGGTGGTGCTCGTCGAATGAAATCAATGTGAGTATTGTGGCCGCCGATGGTTCTAGAAAGGTGTCAATAAATAACAAAAACCTTTTAGCACGGCCTCACGTACACTTGCAAGCGTCCCTCTTCGTCCAAAACCAGCGGCTCCTCATTTTGCGCTCTTGAGAGAATAACTACAGTATTCTCGCCTCCGGCTTCGAAGTGTTCAGTGAGTGTGTCAATGCCATAGAGTCCGTCTGGTTCAGTCACGCTTCGTCTCTTAATGTCGTTGTAAAAATCGCGCAATGCTGTGCTGGATTGGTTCGCATCTCCTACCTGCATAGCTTTGCCATTTTTTGTCTGGAAGATTGGAGTCCTTATCTGAGCCTCTGGCAAAGGTGCTTGTACCGGCTGTAGTTCATGTGGTTCTCTGCCGTACAACGCTTGGGCATAATCATCAATGTGTCTTTGGTCAGGAGCATCTCTCCGCCTCGATTTAGGTACGGCCCAGTTGACTTGCAAGACATCATTCTGAACTTCTTCAGATGTTTCCTTTGACTCTAGACTCTGCGGGGCAGGCGCTTTGCCCTTTTTGTTCTTTGCGCGTTTGGGGGGCATACTAGATTAGTCGATAATTTGATAATACTTGGCGTTTGCAGCGATTGAGGTAAATTGAATACAATACCTACAAATGGATAGTGATTTTGGGATCCTTCAAAAGATCCTCTGTCCAATATATAGACACATGTTGTGCTCTTTGATGTCTTTGTCCTCATTGCTCAGGAACAATAGTGTCCGCCGGATTTGTAACCTCACCAACCGCCAATCCAATTCCGACAACAAAGAAAACATTGTTCATGAGGCAAGTCATTGAACAAATCGACGACGCTGTTTCTTGACCTTAAAGTAAGAATGCTGTGCATCGACCCGGATCCAAAATTCAAAGACGCCCTTCTCTTAAGCAGACAGGTTGTGATACAGGGGAAAACTGATGAACAAATCTCGATAGGGCAGTGAAAATTTGCACTAACCATGAAAACTTATGGAAAAACGTCGGTGTTACATCGAAGGCAATCCTCGGCTAGTGAACCGCTGTAGAAGTAGAAAAGAACAGAAGGATATTGTGGCAGTAATAGACTGTAAGAACAAAGAAAAAAGTATCTAGATTGTTGAGGTCATTCATTGGGCGCAGGTATATGCGCACCGTCTATAGAGATATCGTAATTCCAAAAGAGGCTTGGTAAAGAAACTGTGGTGCTGCTAACAGAGCTCTAAATCGATGGTATGGGAGGGAAGGAGATTGTCCAGTCTTCAAGACGAGACGACGGAGGGGGCACAGTAGGCGGATTTCTTCGCTTTAGGGGAGCACTAGTCTACAACCTTTCTTGTCGAAGACGTCGCGGCTGTGCCGGGGCGAGGCTGGATATGCAGCTATGTTAGCATACACTGAAGCCGTAGCTTGTGCACGGCTAGATTCACGACTCCTTGTTGGCGTCTATCCTTCCCGAGTCTCATTTTGGTGGAAATGCCCTTTTTCTAGTAGTGACTTGAAGCCGGTGTATTTGGGTGGCCTGTCTTCTCGAGTCACATCGAGGTGGGGTGGTGGGAATAGCCGTTCATCATGTCCATAAGCCCCACATTGTTTATATGATTGTAATGTTCAGGATAGCGATATCCCAGGTTGGTTCCCATCTCTGTCCCAGGGTCTGATCGCGCCGTGCTCATGATATTTGCGGCCTCGATGCATGTAGAGCGGTTATAGTAGTTGAACGGGTCTTCGGGATAACTGTAGTCCCCTGATTGGGTCCACGAACTAGTGTACGGGCGGTTGTAGGGATAGTCACACGGCACATCTTCTAGTTTGATCTCAGTCCCTGGCGGAGTGGACGGTGCAGCGTAGAATGTTGTGGAATAGGAGGAAGGAGGCGGGGTGCTCGTAGTCGAGACCATTGATCCAGGGCTGGGTGAGTCATCGCAACTAAAATCTGTGGACCGCGTCGGTAGGTTGTTGACACATTGAGCCGGGGAAGTGTTTCGTGGGATCAAAACCGGTCTTGTGTGCGAAGCCACATACGAAGTTATCGAAGAACTTGGATCTGGCTTGGTCTTTGCCTCAAGCATTGCGCCCAGCCTTGATGCTGCAGAAATCTGCTTGGTGTACTGGTCCGGCATGCTT
Source organism: Curvularia eragrostidis (assembly GCA_020744315.1). Taxonomy (NCBI): domain Eukaryota; kingdom Fungi; phylum Ascomycota; class Dothideomycetes; order Pleosporales; family Pleosporaceae; genus Curvularia; species Curvularia eragrostidis. The sequence goes on along the minus strand of JAIRCK010000112.1, from coordinate 41,091 downwards.
TCCAAAGCGGCGATTATCTCTGGCTCGGACACTCCCCGCTCACGAAGGATTGCTTTGAGTTTGCGGTTCTCCTCGAGCACTGTTCTTGCAGCAGTCTGAATCTCTGATGAGGCACCAATGCCAATCTGCTCATATGTCCGTAGTTTCGTCTCGAGCTCATGTAGATATTCCTTGCGTCGAGCGCGCGAACGTCCTGTCCCAGAGCATGTCAGTATCAATCCTATAGTAACGAAACACGTGACTCTCCATGGACGGAGAAGTGGGCGAGATCGTCAAGAAAAAATATGACAGAATCGAGGACAAAACTGCCTATCTGCACGACACAATGACTACTTACGTTGGTTGTCTCGAATACGAGCCAGGTGTTGCGCTTTCTGCTGCCAGAAGTCAGTGATGGACTGTCAGAGGGACTGCGAGTGTGTGCATACTGATAACCTAGAATCACTCATGTTGACACGACACAGAGGTGGTTAAGAGACGAAGAACAGAAAGTGGCCTGACAGGCAGATTTGGTTGTGTGAGCATTTCGAACAAGATGTGCTCAGGCATGATGGCATGCAGTCTTAAAGTAGAGTGCATAGGTACATGCCGGCGGCCAGTATTCGAAGCACGGAGCAAGCATGACCCTGGCTAGCCGGGGGATTCTGGAGCAGTGTACTCCTAGTAGGAATGCATGTGGGAACGGACGTCGGCGTTCAGCCATGGCTACAAGCGTGGGGAGAGAGTCCAAGCGGGAGCCAGGGGGTGGGAGCAAAGTCCGTTCGTAACATTGCGAGGCACAGGCAATGGGTATCGTCTTGATCACCACGCGCGGGCCCAATGCGGCCTAGCGCATTGCGGCTGCTTTAGCGTCCCCTTGGTCGCCCGTCCTGACTCAGATCGGCGACGATGCCCTTTTCAGCTTCAGCCTCGGAAATTGGACAAATTTTGAGTTTGTCGGTGCCTTGCGACACCACGTCGCAGCATCACCATCCGAAACCAACACACAAACCATCGCAAATCCCGTCGTTCGTTTCTTGCCAGGAAGCGCGCAACTCATACAGGCGCGTTCCGAAGATTGGGCACTTATAGCGGCGAGAAAGCACCCGTCGACCCCCCCGCCATGGCTATTGGTCACAGAATAACATCACCATACTCTGGGCAATTCGACCCCACGCGGTTTGTTACGTCCTGGATTCTCCCACCCAGCCTCCTGTTTGGCTACCGCGCACTGCTAGCCCTGTACGCATTCACGACTTTATTCACCATCTTTGGCTGGAACGGCACCCACGGCCGCTCTGAGGACTCCCGCCACTCGTTCTCCTTTTTCACCAACTTGACGTATTGGGGTCTCGCTTTCTACTATGCCTTCTCTGCGGTCCACACCGCGAGCTATTGGCTCACGGGCACATCGTTCCTGGCGCGTTGGCCCAAGCCACTGCAGGTTGCGCACAGCATGTTCTACTCCACTATTGTAGTTTATCCTTGGATAGTCACTAGTAAGTCCAGCTCACTTGGCTGGAACTCAAGAGGCTGACGACAGACATCAGTTGTATTCTGGGGCCTCCTTGCAGCTCAGTTCCCTACGACATTCTCTGTCTGGTCCAACACGTCACAGCACGCTCTCAATTCGTTCTATGCGTTCTGTGAGATTGTCTTCCCTCGCACCAATAGATTGCCCTGGTTGGATCTGGTACCCATCATTATCCTCTTGGCTCTCTACCTTGCCCTAGCCTACCTTACCCACGCCACCGAGGGCTTTTACGTGTACCCGTTTCTTGATCTGCAAAAACACTCCTCTGGCGTTGTTGGGGGTTACATCATCGGTATTCTGATCGCGGCTATCATCGTCTTCCTCATTGTCAGGTATCTTATCGCTCTACGTGTCTGGGTCACTGAGACAAAGCTCGGAATGAGAGGCAAATTCTCCCAACACGCTGCGGCGAGCGTGGCGGCCGAGGATATCCCACTTCACCACACTGTCGCAAAGTAACTCGTGGCTTCCATTTCACGTTCAGCCAAATCTTGGCTTTACACAAGACAAGCTGTGTTGTTTTCTTATCAGTTCTAATAAGTCCACCTGTACAATAACTCACGAAACCCTGTACTGAACCACGTCCTGGTTCGATTCAGGCAGCCACCCTTGTATCTCTTAATAAGAACGATTAATTCCAGGCCGATAACATGACGTTAGTGGCAGAAAGCCCAACACCTCTGCAGACACGAGTCCCGCATGTCTGGGCACCTACTTGGTCATGTTCATGCAATCCTGCTTCAGCTTCAGCCCCATGCCGTACTGCCATCCCACCTTCCACTGTCTCGGTAAAACTACTAACCATTTGTTTTTCGTTCTACAGTACATAGGCATTATCTCTTCCCTTTGAACCCAGTTGGGAGTTTGGCACGTGTGCTCCTCTGAGTGGGTGCTATTGGTTGTAGTGAATCTTGGTCAAGTCATGAGGGATTTTCACCCCACTGAATGCACCCCACAAGTGGATCACACGGGAGGTCGCCTATCAATGTCAAGATGGATGCAGCCGCAGTGGGCGCCGAACATTGACAGGGCTGGCGCTCCACAACCAACAAATCGGTATACTTGAGTCCCTGATACCCAATGGATTACACACGTGAGTGGGTGGCGTTTCATGGATCGAGACATATGTTGATTGAGCAATACAGTACAGTCGACCAAACAGGATCAGAGTGAACGAATTCGAAACCTCTCCGCGAGTGCATACACACACTACCCACTCTGGAAGGTGGGCTTGAGAAGCAGCAACACGAGCTCTTAATTTCATCTTGTTTGCATCCGCTAACCACACTGATGGTTGCTGGATGGCAAAACATACGCAAGACTCGCGCTGATTTGTTAGACACACACTTTTGCAAAAAGACCCCTGTCGCTGGTGACTGTCTGCTGAGGCTTGACAATACCGTCTCTCTGGGAAGCTTAAGCAGGGGTCACGTCAGCCGCGTTGCAAGCTGAGGCAAATTGCAGGGCTGAAAAAACCCGCCTCGTTCTTGGTCTAGTAGGTGTGGGATTATTCACTGCCGTCGCACGCGATCGTTTGTCTCGCGCTACCCAACTGTTGCTGAGCATGTGCTATATATGCCGGACTAGAGTAGCTACTGTAAGCCCTAGTTTAGCGCCGGCAAGTAGCTTACTGCTGATTTGTCCTCGTGTGGCTCGAAGCCCAGCGGCCAGGAGTCATTAGTCCAGGGCCGTCTCGCATACCCCTACTGATTCAGGTGTAGCTATTCACGATCATCCCGCGCACGTTGCAATGCCAGTCTACAATTGGGTTCTAAATTCTTGACAGGGGCGTCAGTCCACCGCTATCAGCCCACGTTTGCCTTTTTACGTTACTACCAAGTTAGTGGGCATCATACGCTTTGTTTAGCATGTCGATCCTTGATCTTGACGCTTTTCAGTAGTGAGGCAGTGTCATGTGCCCTCCATACCATGTTCTGGACAGAAGAGATGCGCTGAGTGTGCAACAGCCAGACATTCTTCAGTCAACTCTTCAGACAGGCGCGTGATTAGTAATGTTTGTGTCAGCACTGGAGAAGTGCCGAACGCATTGTCTTCGCTACAATATCCAGAAAAGTGCTTGTCTTCCGGGTCTCGGGACAGCCCGGGCTTTCATGCTGACTGCAGAAGCTTCACGGCGGCCTGGCTTTTCTCGAAGCGATCCTCGAAATACCCAACACAATGGAGACGGAGGGTAGCCTGACCTTCTCGAAACTGCGAAATCCATGCTGATCATATGCAAAGTTTGGACATGACTCTGTTGCTTGCGCTACAAGATCCTGCATCTCAACATGTAACATGGACAACATTGCATCTTCAGATCGCGCAGGTAGCCGCGATCACAGATCACAGGAAACGCCGTTGAGGTTTTGCTCTGAACATGATCCAACATAGTGCATGCTGGGGTTCTGAAGCATGTGCGGGAGGTACCGCATCCTGCCAATGTGCTGATAACAAACGAGGCACACTTGAGGGCGATTGACAAACCAGCCCCGTCGACAAGGTCACCCAATACTCAATACTCAATGTGTTGGAGATGTAGGATCCCTGGTAGTTCTCTCGGATTCCAACACCCTCCACATTCAACCATACTATGTTGTCGATTCCTGAGTGCTACTACAAACCTCCGATCGAACTAACCTACCGGCCCTACCAAGCTTCCCACTGTTAGCACTGTCAGTGTACCACCTTTTTGTTCCGCGAATTGCACCGCCGCTAGTGATACCGTCCCGCGCCCAAGGGGAGGCAGCCGCTAATCTCACATCACTAGGACCGCGTGAGGAAAGGCTTCACGTAGCGTGGATCGAATTAAAGACACCGGCCAACCGACCATGGCTAAGACCGTTTTTCGCACGGGAGAACATTCCGGCCTCCCTTTCACAAAGACCCTTGAAAATGTGATTAAGTTTTCAGATAACTAAGCGAAGTCATGTTCCAACATTGGGAGCCAGCAACCAAGGGGCTAGAGTCAACCCACGAAGCATGGCCATCATTGCGGCAGGACAGCTACGGCGAACTTGTTTGTTTGCGTACATGTCGCATACGAAGCCTGCGCTATCAGATGTCAATCACATCGCCTGTATCCGTATACACGGCAAGCAGCGTGGGATTGACCGATAATGGTGATAATGTTGCAGTGCGTGGCTTGAATTGCGGAAGTCTCGACTGACCCATGCTAAGCAATAAATTTGCGCAAAATCCTTCGCACGTGAATGCAGACGATTCGCTAGTGTACGCCTGCTACACATGCGTTGGGTGAGTGGCACGCGATGGCAAAGGGACGGTCCGATTGTTTCGATTCGTTTGGGCTAATTCATCGATTATAGAAAATCAAAATTGTGCCACAGCTGTAGCCACTTACCAAATTCACCGGCAATTTCCAGCTAGTGTAAGGGGTCTCTGGCCTCCAAGATGAGGAGCTGTTCTTGTGCCTTGCATACCCCGAGCTGATGTCCTGGAGGCGAACAACTTGGAAGAGGAAAATAGCCGAGGTTCAAGGAAACTGGTAGCGAACTTCCCTCCATCACAGAACAACTCGTACGCGTGACAACCAACAATTGCAAAACACCAAGACTCGTCGTTGCTGTCAAGAAAGCTTCCGGAGCAAAGGGATCCGAGACCATGATAGAGGTCATCTATATTGTCCGGCATGCAGTACGTATAAAGTTTGGTGCCTTTGTTCAAGCACCTGTCTTGGGGCCATCGTTGCGTCAAAGACGCCCACGGGCCATCTGAGGATGCGCTTTGTTTTCTGGAGTTCCTTCCGAACGCCTGGTTTGTCCATGCATTATCCCTCCTCCATCCCGCTTCTGTAACTTTGGCACACATCACATGGGGTTACCTTTTCGCCAAGTGCTTTGCCCCAACTTTGCGCCTTGCCATCACTTCGCATGCGAACTTCCGGACCCTTGTTTTCAACGAAATGGATTCTGACGGTGTATTCGCGGTGTTTAGTTCCGGGCAAATTGGTCGGTCGACCCTCAAACGGGTATCTACACCGCGTCCATGGCGCGGACGCCAACCGGTATACCCACCGATCCGCCTCTGACAGCCAAAGGCGTGGAGCAGAGCAAAGAACTGGCAGAGTATCTTGCTAAAGTTGAGCCGCCGATTGACAGGATCTATTCTAGTCCGTTTTATCGGTGCTTACAGACGTTGAAGCCATTCAGCGATACGTACTTTAACGGGGGGAAGACGAGGAGGAAAATCCGGGTTGACCGTGGGATAGGGTATGTGCTTCTAGAAGACCTAAGGGGTCCAAGTTACTAATGCGATATTTTTCTTCTCCATACACAGCGAATTCTTTGGACGTGCCCACTTCGAGCATCCTACGCCTCCCAGTCTAGAACTCCTGGCGCCACACTTTCAGAATCTGGACAGCGACTATGTATCCGTGCACATGGCTGGTCCGAATGGCGAGTCGATAGTTGAGTTGCACCAGCGCGTCAGGAATGCGCTAGACCACATCGTTACGACTCTTGACAACGACCCTGAGCAGCCCAGGAGCGTCTTGCTATGCACACATGCGGCTACCATGATAGCAGCGGGCCGAGTACTTACAGGTCAAATGCCGGAGAATCCCGATGAAGACGACTTCAAGTGCTACACGGCCGGTCTATCCAGATTTGTTCGGAGGTCGGCAGATCCCAAAAAGGGCATCGCCGGGAACTGGGAGTGTGAGTTGAATTCCGAGACATCGTATCTGTCTGGTGGAGCAGAGCGCGGCTGGTGAGTGGGACCTGTCTCGCCTTTTGTAATTGTGGTCTTATTGCGATGACGTGTGATTTAAGCGTCCTTTTTGTGCGGGAAGGACATGGTTCTCCTAAGGCTCGTCTGCTTTGTGGAGTAAATTTCAGTTTACTCTGTGTTTTGTGCATCATGTCTTTTACTAGAGAGATTGACATGCTGGTCACTGACTCTTTGGTATTGACAGGCATTTCGATGGTGAAGAAAGTTTTGTCGACTTCTCGGATACGGGCATGGCCGGTGAAGGAGGATCGAAGTTATGATGAATCGATGGGAACGGTATTCCGGCAGTTGAATAACGGGCCGTTGATGACGGAACTATTGCAAGCAGGAATATCAGCCATAACAGGACTGATGAAGGGCATTTACCTTCATGATAAGAAACAAAGAAGAAATACATTAAGTCTTAACCAACAAGTTGTGATCCTATGTAAAGCCGTACAGACTTGCATACGCCAGATTTGTAAGACTTGGTCTAACTCGATCCTGGCCACATAAATCACTTGCATAGCCAGAAGGATACGGCGTCATGCACGTAATAGATCTCTGCCGCAAATCATATCCCCTTGCAGCTCGGATTTTATGATACGAACGCCATCCGATGGTAGCGATCCCAAATTGCGGGATGACAACGTGGGATGTTTTAGACTCGCAGTTGAGGTCGCCGCGCGTTTAACTTGAGCGACTGTTGGCTGGTTTGGCGCTGAATGCATCTACACAAACGCAAAGGTTCATGATTTGCGGGGTTGTAGAAACAAGAAAAGGGTGATGGTAGGGGTGATTGAGTGGCTCATTGGTGGGAAGAGAAATGATAACGAAGAGTGGTGAGAGGTCAATCTCGGGTAGTAGAAGCAAGTTTGGTATAGTTGTTATTCTGCGCTGTAATGTATTCTCGTCATCTAGACATTTCAAGTGTATCGCACTGCATAATCATAGCCCAGCATTATCTCATGCAGTGCCTTATCGGATCTCTTCCTTTGCTCGACAGCCACTTCCTCGTCACTTCCGTCGTCTTCGCAAGCACAATCTTCTGCACATCCGATGACTGGATGGGACCACGGCCGAGAGGAAAAAGAGCAAAAGCGTGCTGCTTGAAATCGCCTTGCCAACGACTGAAAGCAAGCACCTATCAGCACCTTCCGCGTTTTTCCATTAACGCTCGCCTCGCATAGTTCTGGGTATCAAGCACTTCTGCCGCTCATAAGCTAACACACCATGTCAACAACCCCTCAATCCTTCTTTTCTCCATCTGTCTTGGCATCTGCACCCGCCTCCTCATCCCCATCAAGATGCATACTCTCCGCAAACCCCACCCATTCCCTCAGCCCCCTGACAAACATGTCCTGCCCAGCATCTACTTCCCCGCCATGCCCCCAAACCACAACCTCGTCAAACTCGCCAACTTGTTCCGCAATCTTGGTTTCTATTGGTATGCTCTCGTCCTCTTCCTCCCCCATAATCTCATCACTGTCCGACTGGGCTTGTGCTCTCGACTGCGGCAATTGCTTGTCGGTGACTGTGAGGACGGCACCGGTGTAGTTGTCGGGGAGAGGAAGCACAGTGCCCTGGAGGTGGCGGCCACGGAAGTAGGCGTGTTGTGTGCCTTTGTCGTCGGTGGAGGGCTTCCAATACTGCGATGTGGAGGGTATAGGGCCGTTGTGGTTTATGCGTGCGGGGAGAAGGTTAGGCGTGCATTTTTGGGGCTTGGAGGGCTGTATGGAGAGCATGTTGGCAATGTTTGATTCTCTCAATTGGCTGTCTGTTGGTAGTCTGACTGCGAGCGCATGAAGCACACCCGCGGATCACGCGTCGACGTGCCGTGTCTGTAGCGCGAGCGCGTAGGCGCACGGACAATGCAATGTGCGCATGCGATGCTCATCATGACGACTTTGCTTAACAGGAACCGGATTCAAGTGTTCAAATACAGCTGCTTTTCTCCGTCTGCCTAACCTTCATTTCTCCTTTTTTTTCCCTGGCCGACTTTCGGATTCAACACATTGATCGCGACGTACCCCGCGTTAGGTACACAAATACATTGCCGGAGCCCGCGCTTGCCGCCGTTTCAACCTTCTACCTGGATACTGTGGACCGTTATCCTTACATACGCATATTACAACTCATCGCTGCGGAGTGTTTTACGATGTGGCACGGTTTGCCGGGGTCGATTTCCGCCCAGTCTCTGATCGTGAGGCACTCCACTCTTGAAGGCCCGAGACACTAGGAGTTGTGCTCTGCATAACTTACCCCTCATCGACATCGGAACAAATGTATGCTTTGGGACGCTAAACCATGGCCTCGTTACAAACCCAACTTTCTGTTTCAGCACCACTAGCAGTCGCAGTACTCGTCGTCAGCCAGGCGCAAGGCGAAATGGTGTCCAGAGGGGTTTACGTGCGTGAGACGTTTTCCACGTGGTGCTCGCGTGAAGAAACCTTCGTCGCATCATACCATTTACGATGTGTAGGCCGGATCCACAGCGTCATTGACCACTCGAAGTGGCAAGGCTTGTCTGGTGATACTGCACGTCAGATGGAATCGTATCTAGCTTCGAAACGGCATATGTAAACAATTGCTCCGGGTCGGACTTCGGCCAGTCCGGCCAGCTTTTTGGATCTGTGAAATAGAGCTGCATACCCTGCAGCAAGGCTGCTGCTGTAGTTTCCCTTGTTCATATTTCTCGCGACTTTTTTGTTCTAGGCGCATTCAAGATACCATTGACGCATTGCTTTTCCGCAAATTTACGCATCTGCCAAAAGCCAATTGGCTGTCTCCACCACCATTGCGACGCAGAATCTTGTTGCTTTGCCCTCTACTCGCACATCTCGTCGTTTTGCACTCACATTCGAAGCGCAAAACTTATCCTAGCTGGACCCTTCCATCCAACTGAGAATCTTGAAGAGGCACCATTCCTTTGTCAAGAGCGCAATCTGAGAACATGACGATTTACAATTCCGTAACCGGAGCTGTGTCTTCAGCCTTGAGTCCTGTTACATCGCAAGCCTGGGGACCATTGGTCAACTTGTGCAAAAATGGCACACTTTCGCAACTCCAGAATCTAAAGCATGGAAAACTCGTGGTATTTGAGGGCGGCTCCAGCAAGTCCTCCGCCGCGTTTGGTTCGGACAAAGAAGGCCTTCCCATTGCTTTCCTTGACGTGCGGGACGAGAAGTTCTGGGTGCGATTGGCTCTTTTTGCAGACATGGTACGAAACTCCCCGCAATTGGGATTGTGTGACCAAATACTTACAGAAAATAGGGCTTTGCGGAAAGCTACATGCTAGGAGAGGTCTCGACACCAGACTTAACCAAGTTTTTTGAGGTCAGACCTTACAGCTGAGAAACATTCATTGCGCAGATTAGCTTACAGACGCAGCTCTTCATTCTCAACCGCAACTACCTTTCTAACGGCTCTACTATTACATCGGCAATCTCTTCTGGCCTCGCTGGTCTACTGAGAGGCAGCAACAATCTCAAAAATGCACGACTCAACATCTCCGCACACTACGATATTTCAAACGAGATGTTTGCCGCTTTCCTCTCGCAAGATATGACATACTCGTGTCCGATCTGGCTTCCAAAGTCGAACCCGTTGTCCGCGAGCGAAACTCTGTACGACGCCCAAATGCGAAAACTAGACCGCTTCATCGATAACACACATATAAAGGGGACAGATCATGTTTTGGAGATTGGTACAGGGTGGGGAAGCTTCGCTATGCGGGCAGTTGAGCGGACAGGCTGCAGGGTGACTTCCCTCACGCTCTCCATCGAGCAGAAAGAGCTGGCAGAAGAGCGCATACGGGCAGCAGGTATGGCCGATAAAATCACGGTTCTTCTGTGCGATTACCGGTGTCTCGAAATTCCGCAAACAGGGCCTTTTGACAAGATTGTGTCAATTGAGATGCTGGAGGCAGTCGGCAAGGAATATCTCGTCACATATTTCCAGTGCATAGACAAGCTCCTCAAGAAGGAAGGCGGCATAGCATGTTTCCAGTGCATCACCATGCCAGATGCCCGCTACGAAGCCTACGCCAAGTCTGACGACTTCATTCGCCGCTACATCTTCCCCGGAGGCCATCTCCCTGCCGTCTCCGAGCTCGTGTCGTCGATCCACACCGGATCAGCTGGCACGCTTGTTGTCGACAGCATAGAAAACATTGGGCCACATTACGCCAAGGCACTGCGGTTGTGGCGTGAAAAGTTCCTGGAAAACTGGGAATCAACCATCAAGCCGCAGCTCATCAAGGAGAAGAGCAGCGAGGGCATGGACGACGAGGGCGCGGAGATTTTCAAGAGGAAATGGGATTACTACTTTAGGTATTCCGAGGCGGGCTTCTCGACAAAGACGCTTGGAGATGTTATCATTACGGTTGGTAGAGAAGGCGCTATGCAAATGATGGAGGACGTGCCATTGTGAGAAGAATCCGAGTCTGGGACTGGCTGTTGGAAATGGTATAATTTGTGAATATACGCCCTGTGTGTTATGACGATACATATTTATATTTCTACTACTCTCTGGGTATATATATTACTCTGTCCTATTGTCATATGTCGCATCTCTGCTAGTCATTCCTGTTTTACAAAAACCCCCCCCCCCCCAACTAGTGCTTAATGCTGCAATCAATGCTCTGCATATCCGTGCTCAAAATCCGGTAACTCGGCCTGATACTCCATGGCTAGAATACTCGAGTCCAATATAGCCTCCACCGAAGTTTGCCCCGCGCACAATACCTTGGGAAAATACGACTTTCTATCGTGTCCATACTCGCCCATCTGCTGCTGCTGTTGCTGCTCTCCCTCAATTGCAGTGCCATACACAGGTGGTGAACGGGACGCTGACCGCGATCGCGCTTGTGCTGACAGAGACAGTGGCGGCGGTCGGTACGCTTTGTATACAGCCAGGGGCGCGGGTGTAAGTGGTGGGGATGCTAATCCAACCTCCTCACTGTCTTGCGCATGTAAGCCGTTTCCTTCTTCGTTTGTCTGGTGTGCTTGTCTTCTTCCTGCCGGGACGGATTGATTGTCTTCTGATGGTGGTGTATACGGTCGTTGGGAATGCTTGTCCGCATGGCCTGGTACGAGACTTGTTGGTAGCTGTGTATCTTTTGACGCCGCTGCTGGACGTGCGGCTTCAACTGCGGTGGTACGGGTGTTGGAAGTGTTTGTGTGGGGGAACATTGCTGATTCAATATCTGCGGATAATGAGGCGATGATGTCGTTGTCTTGGTTCATTTCGGCAGGGACGGAATCGAGTTCGTAGACCGAGTGTTGGGCATCTGATACGGTATCTGTTCGGTGCTTGGATACTGGTAGCGGAGGTGGCGGTAGGGATAAATTTGGTGGTGGTGACGATGGTTGATATAAGCCATTTGGTCCTACGACTTGCAATCTCCTCTGTTCTTCATCTTGACGGTCGTATTGAGCTTCGGTATGCGCCTGTGCCTGCTTGTAGTATGTTGGCGTTGCAGACATCTCAAACACTGCTGTTTGATGCTGCTGTTGTGGGTTTTGAGACTCAGGCACAAGTTTACAAGTGAGTGCTTGATTGGGTACATATGATGCGCGTGTTCCCGTGCGTATCGCGTCAGATCTTGATAGAGATCGTCTATTTTGAGTGCTCAGTGTGGCTGGAAGAGTGCTGGGTGGTGTAGAGTATTGAGTGTTTACATTGGGCTGCTGAGGAATAGGCATACTGTTTTGCAACGGAAATGAAGCCTTTCGATGTGTGTATGATCCTGCGACTGGCTCGGTGAATGTGTTGATTCGTAACTGCGGACCGCTAGATATCCGCCTGGTATTGTAGGCGCTGATAGGGCGGTATCTCGCTCTCGAGTCTGCTGCTGGAGTTGTGTCCTCATAAGATGTTGAAATGTTTGCAGGGTCTCTAGAAGGTAGCCCCAAATTAACGGTATGTCTTAATGACGCTTTATCCTTCTGTGTCTGCTGGGGGCTCTGGATGTTGTTCATGCCAGGCGCCTTGGGTAGGAATGTCGAGTTATTTGAACTTGCCAGGGTATTCTGTGCCCCATAAGTATGTTGCGACACTGACGGGACATTTTGAGGTAACGAAGAATTCACTGCTGTGGCAGCAGGTAGTGCCTGCCCTGCAAGTATCTGATAGCATCTGCGCTGCTCATTAAGAGGCAAGTTCGCAAAGAATGGCGTGCTGAGAAAGTTGTGATATGTCGCTTTCTGATCCAACTGGCTTCGAACTGATTGAACCTGGCCTCCATAGCGTTGGCACAGAAAGAGCACGTCCTCTGAAGGATTCCAGCTAAGACTGCGTAATTTGCAGAATTCGATCAACGACCTCACCAGGTACAACATGTTCAGGCCTTTGAAGGTCCTAAGCATGCCTCCAGAGTTACTGCTCAATAGGACTACATTATCTTTGAGAGTGCCACTACGCGGTGTTCCGTATGAGCCTAATATTTATTAGTACGCAATCGCCTTGCGCTCAGGAGAGAGCTCACCTGATGGCAGCAGATATACTTCGACTGTTGCAGGGCTTGAACATCCAACATCATGAAATGACGGTCCTGTTTGTACCAATATCTTCGAGGGAGTCAACGGGTTCATGGGCTCGGGCGATCGAAGACTTTTGCCGTCAGTGAAATTCTCTAACGGAGCTAGCATCAGCGTACCGCCGGTCTGCCTCGATCTTCTTCCTAATACGATTGAAGTCTTTGTCTTCATATGCGAAGTGAAGATCTGATACTTGGCGCCCATTTCCTAAGCAGAACATTTGGAACCCTCCCATGATACTGTAGGCAAGCTTTTTACTTTCGAAAATTTGACGAACATGGCTTGCCGCAGCTAAGATATTTGCCTGAGGTGGCATCTTATCTCACTGTCCTAGTTGTATTTTGTGCTGAAAGGATTTATCAAAGATGTGTTGCCCTATAAAGTTTGTTTGTTACATCAAGTTAGATAGAAGGCTCAGCGTCAGCGATAAAGAATGCATAAATCAGCACTGGCTGAACGAAAGGACGTGAAGATGGCGGGTTTGAAAGACTGGGAATACGGGTCTGCCACAGCACGAAGATTATAGCGGCATAAGATGATTGTTTACTCGAGTGGCAGCACCCTCTGCATAAGCCACTGTGGTCCCACTATCCTGGCACATGGTTGGATGCGCTCTCGTCAGCCCATACGCTAAAACCGAGCGGGTCCCCTCGCTTCCATTCTCACAAAGGTTAATATCCACACAGCTGATGATGCGCCCTTGCGATAGGCCCGAGCCAGCATCGAACGATAACGGCGCCGCCCAGGAGGGCTGAGCTAGACAGCCCAGAGATTTCCGAGCGGCTTAAAAGAATCCGGTTTCACGGGAAAGGCGAGATTTGTTTCGTATTCCTGCAGGAATAAGTCATGGGGCGAGTGATTGCTCGCTGTTGTGGTTCTCGTGGGTCTTCGTGTAGGTAATCGAGGCTGAGTAGGTTATATTTAGCAGCGGCAGGTCGGCCAATTGTGGCTGTCCAGCGGATCCGCGCTGCCCGTATACGAAGCTCGTCCCAAGAAAGCTGACCTATAATGGCCTGTATGGAAAGCATGTACAACACATACTCCGATTGCTATAAAAAACTGTCTGGCTCCGTGTGCAATAGATATTTAGTACGAACCCCTCGGTGCACGGTGATCGTTACGTGATGTCAGTGATAGTCATCTCATCAAGACAAGAAAGACGCTTTGCATATAAGGCTTTACTATTAGGGTCGCATCTTTTACTATGGGATATAGCCGTTCGAACCACTTCCTTGTGCCGTGGCTGTATGAGATGGTGCTGGTATCGTTCAACGAGAGAATGAAACAAGTCGAGACTCGATGCGCCATAAGAAAGCAAACGCTAGGCGGCATAACCTTGCCATTAGATCGTAACCAATGTCTTCTGCTCTCAAATACCGCCACCTGTTCTTGGTAGTCAGCTTTGAGAGTCATCTGGTAGTTAAGACATGACCCACCGGATCGGTCAACGGAGACTGCAAAGTCACCGTTGCCGCGTACCCTCTGTTTGTCGGCAATCGTGCGTGATTTAAGGGTGAAGTAGCCACCTCCGAGCGACAGGATAGAGAGTACCGCCATGTTGCGGGGTCTGGAAAGAGAGGCGGTGTCAGCTAGTCGATGGGAAGCGGAGATGGGCTGGGTGGCCCACTGGACAGACTTACGTGAGAAGCCGGGAGTAGGTCATGGTATAGTTTCTGTGTACCTATCAAGCTGGTAGATGGTAAATTGGGTGAGAGGGAAGGGTGGTCTGCTCTGAGCTGAAGCAGATTTGGGAGAGCGCTTGCTTCCGAGGGGTTCCATCGTGTGATGCATTTCCCCTCTCGGTCTGGGCTATGACGGCGACGCAGCTTTCCCCAGATCGGCGGCTCGATCTCCACAGTGCCTAGACTCCGCTACGACAGCCAATGGGCGCTCGCTGCAGCCGGTACGCGACCGCCCGGCAGAAAAAGTTCGGCAACTTTGGAATGCGCGTCGCGATGCAACTTACCGGCTGCACTCACATCAAAACTGCGCAATGCCTCTTCCCAAGCGACAGCCTTTGCCAAAGAAGGCCGAAAAGGCCGAAAAGGCCGAAAAGGCCAGTGTGCCTGCCAGTAAGCTTTGCGATACTCATTTATCATAGTCGAATAATGCGCTCACAATCCATTTACAGGCGATTCGCGATTCGCAAATTTCGAGACAGACCCTAAATTCCGACTCCCCTCCAAGAAGCACACCAAGACCAAGCTTGACCCCCGATTCGCGCGCATAAAGAGCGATCCGGACTTTTACAACAAGGCCAAGGTCGACAAGTATGGCCGTAAAATATCCAAAGACGCAGGAAAAAAGGTCGTCGAAAGGCTGTACGAAATGGACAGCGATGACAACGACGACGATGATGACAACGAAGAGGATGACGAGCCACAGCACCCTGCCGGCAAGAAGCGGGACAAGGCCGTTCTGAAGGAGATGAAAAGGGTTGAGCAGCAAGGCTTTGATCCAATTCGAGACGGCGGACTTGAATCCTCGTCGGACGAAAGCTCCAGTGATGAAGAAGAAACAGATATATACGAACAGGCCGAGCTCGCCGGAGATGGTAACGAGGTCCCAACGGGCGACATCTCGGCACGTCTAGCTGCGGTCAACATGGATTGGGACAATATCCGCGCCATCGACATCATGGCTGTGGCGAACTCTTTCGTACCAGCCGACGGAAGGATCCTCAACGTTGTCATATATCCCAGCGAGTTCGGCATGGAGCGCCTACAAAGGGAAGAGATTGAAGGTCCACCCCGTGAGATTTTTGCCTCAACAGCAAACAAGGACAAGAACAACATTGGCATGTCCGACCATGACTCTGACGCCTCGGACACAGACGGTGAAGAGCAATCAAATGCTGTTTTACAGACAGAAGAAACTGGCGAAGAGTTCGATTCGACCAAATTGCGAGCTTATCAGCTTGATCGACTAAGATACTACTATGCTATCATTACATGCTCTTCTGCCAACGTCGCGAAGTCCATCTATGACAACCTTGATGGCCGAGAGTACCTGACGAGTGCAAACTTCTTCGATCTTCGCTTCGTTCCTGATGGTACAACTTTTGACCAGGATCCTCATGATGAATGCTCGAAGTTGCCTGATGGCTACAAACCCAACGAGTTTTCCACGGATGCGCTTACTCACTCAAAAGTTAAGCTAACCTGGGATGCCGATGACGCCACTCGAAAGGAAGTACAGAAGCGCGCATTTTCGCGCAAAGAGATCGATGAAAACGAGCTACAAGCATACTTGGGTACAGATTCCTCGTCCTCCGAAGATGAAGAAGAGGCAGCCAAGGCCGAAAAGGCGGCAAGCCTCCGGGCAGCGCTAGGCTTAGAGGCACCTGGCAAGACTTCAAAGTCAAAGAAGAAGGCTACTGCGAAGAACGATCGTGATTTCCCAAAGCCAGATAGCGAGATGCAAATCACTTTTACTGGAGGGTTATCGAAAGACACCGGCAATGGTGGCGTGTTTGAAAACGATATTCCAGTGCAAGAGACTACCATGGAGCGGTACATCCGGAAAGAGAGGGAGAGGAAAGCAAGACGTAAAGAAAGGTGGGCGGCTAGAAAAGCTGGTATCGATCCTGACGCTCCTGTTGAGCAAGAAGCTGCTAAGCCAACGGATGCGGACGAAGAGGATCCATTCAATGACCCATTCTTTGCCTCTGATCCCGAAGAAGCTGCAAAGGCTTCGAAGCAGGAAGCCAAGAAGGCTAAGAAGGCCAAGAAGGCCGAGCAAGAATTGCAGGACCAAGCAGCAGCAGCGGAGCGCGCAAACCTTGAGCTGCTCATGGCTGATGACGATGATTCAAAGATGCGGCACTTCGACATGAACGAGATTGTCAAGTCAGAAAAGGCCAAGAAGAAGGGAAAGAAGGCCAAGAAGAACGCTCCCGTGGTGGAAGATAACTTCAAGATCAACACGACTGATCCTCGTTTCGCAAAGCTGTACGAGAGCCACGAATTTGCTATCGATCCTACGAACCCACGGTTTAAGGAGACTGCAGCCATGAAGGCGCTGCTAGAAGAAGGCCGCAAGAAGAGAAAGCAAGGAAAGGACGGTGACGAGCCGGAGATGGAGCGTGATACTAAGAAGTCCAAGCAGGATACAGTGGGTGGGGAAGACGACATCAAGAAGCTAGCTGCCCGGGTTAAGGCAAAGAGCAAGCAAAAGTGAAGTGCCTAGACTAGAGTTGCATTTGATACCCGAACCGTCCGCTTGAATGTCCCTAAAAATTATATGTGTTCTTCTACTGCTTTATGATTTTGTTGAGATGAAGCTAGGCAATCATGCATCTTGGTACCGGCTATGTCTTCTGCTGTCATCGACTTGTGAAGACTCACATGCGCTGCTACCTCTCCTTCTACCAATCTATTATTCGAATCTCTTCCTACTAGTCCCTTGTCTCCGGATATCTCCTAACCCTCAATACCTCTCATCATGTCCTTTCTCGGGCAGGGTCGTTGCTTCGTATTGTACTCATTTGCTTGATGCCCCTCGGAAACCCGTTCCAGTCGTCATCTTTCTTTCGCTGGCATGGCACGACCATGAGTGACTTTCGACAGCATCGTGTCGCTTGATGGAGACTGTCTCAGTGGATATGAGCCAGACATCGCTGGCACTGACCTATATCAAATGTCGCAGGCCGCAGTCTGGGCTTTCGTATTACTAGTTCAAGGCCATGACCGTTCTGAGGACAGCAAAAGATTACTGAGTACCTCTGTCATAGCGAATTCCGCTATCCATTTCAAACCCTGTTCAGGGCTCTTGCTCTTCTATGGCCTCAAGCCTAGTCTGCACCATGCTCGGGTTCGACTGACCCTGGTCATCAGTCCAGCAACGCAAAACCTCTTCCCGCATTATTCTTCGAGGCGCCCTCTTCCCCGTGAACAGTTCAAACTGCGCAAAACCCTGCTCGGGTAAAAGATCGAGGCCATCCAAACAGATCCAAGAGGCGGATGCTTCCTCGCGGACTTGCTTGGTCAACGGCGTATTCAACGTCCGATAGGCAAGCTCGATTACGACACCGCCAGAGGGAGACTGCATCCAATGTGTGGGCAGGGTGAAGTGGGGCGAAGGCTCGTCGCCTACTGAGTGAGTTGGTATGCAAGATACGATGACTGTCGCAGGGCGGAAATCTGTAGGCCATACTGAGTCTCGAGAGGCTAGTATACGGAATGTAGGCTGTGAATTTTGTACGAATGAAGGAAAGAGTCTAGCAGCATCTGGGCTTGCAGCTAGGCTAGAGAAATAAGTAACAAGCTTCTGTGCATTCTTGGTTGTACGGTTGAAAATCGCAATGTTCTTGATGCCCAGGTGGAGCATGGCGTAGATTGCGGCGCGCGCCATGCCTCCTGCTCCGATCACGAGGGCTGAGGTTATGGCTGGGCGTATGGCATTAGCAGGTGATAGACCGCGTAGGATGCATGTGCGAATTCCTATCCAATCGGTGTTATCCCCGAAGAGTGCTTTGACGGGGCCAGATTGATTGCGTTCTTGGAAGAGCTCGTAACTTTCGGCATCGGGGACGCTACCGTCGGCGTTGATATGCCGAATCGGAAGAAGCGTGTTGATGGCTCCAATTGCTTTTGCGTGTCTGCTGACCGAATGAGTAAGAGCCATAGCCTCGACCTTGAATGGCTGGCTGACTGCGGTGCCTCCAAAGTTTGGTTGTCGTAACAGTCGCTGTATGCTGTCGTCGAGTTTTTGAGTTACAATACGATCGAAGTGATGTGGCATCCCACACGCTCGATATGCCGCATTGTGCATAGCTGGACTTAAGCTGTAACCTACCGCGGCACCAATGATGTAAAATTCCATGGGATCGTATGTAAATGAAGCGTACAATATGTGTGTTGCTTCTGTCACAGTGAGCCAAGATGTCTCTGGGTTGTCTCTTGCTCTGTCTGCAAATGTTTCGCTCTTTCTCAATTTCTCTGGAATCACTGGAGTAAGAACCTGGTTAAAGCAAGCGGAACGGCGTCCCGCCCTTCCAGTGTTGTAACATATCATTGGTATCCGCTGAGACTTGGCGTAGATCGTGTTCCGGAAAGACTGAATAGCTGCGTTGTCATCCATAAAGTTGGCGGGGCGTGTGAAGCGTACGACACTACAGCCGAGCCGCATGGCTGTGTCGTACTTCTCTAACCAAAACACATCATACCAGTCCATTGCGGCGTGAAGATGACCGATAATCTTCGTTGACCCTCGGGATGCGACAACAGCTTGTATCAATTCTTCCTCCATGGTTAGATCGACCGTCATGAACTCTGGCGCCATCCGTAGACCATGCCACAAATTAGCAAGGTATGAGGCCGTAGAAAAGCTCGAGTTTGTTGATATGGGCATGACATGGTAAATTATTGGAGTGACTGTACTCCTCCGGACCTTGGATATGCTTTTACTGATGTTCTCGGCATGGTCTGGAGTCAGTTGCTTGGGTTCCACGACAATCTCGAATGCGTCGCAGCCAAATTCCAATTCCTCAATATCGACATCCTCGAATGTAAGATCTGATAGCTGCACTTGGACAGCACATGTGTAGTTTCTTAGCTCCAAGTCGACGGAGGATAGCGGGAAATGGCCGGGATCCAGCGTTGGAGCATCGCTTTTTGTATTTCTGTCTCTGTTTCTAGGCGACAAAATAAGAGCCAGAAATTTGAAAAACGTCCTTTCTGCCCTCTTCAGTGTTAAGAAAGCTGGAACAGAGCGTTGATGTGCAGGTGCAATGCAAAGATGCGACGCGACCTTCTCGGAGATATTGTAGAACTCGTAGTTGGAGCAGCGTCGAAACACAGGCGTGCTGATAGCAAATAATTCCCGGACCGTGGCTTCATCGGTTTCCAGGTACTCACGAACGCTGCGAGCATCCCTTGTGATGTGGATGACGGGATGCGACGTTGAGAAGTCGCGTAATAGAGACTGGCAATTGTTGTCTAAGTGAAAGCTCCCATTACACACAATAATGGCGCCTTTACTGCAGGTGTGGAGTACATCGCGGAGCACCTCCTCTTGGCGAAGGCTGCGATTAGATGAGCCGAATTGCTTTCGATATGCTGCAGTTGACAAGCCGGTGGCAGTGTGAAAGATACTCTCCATGTCGATGACTCTTCTCTGACAGGTCACAGAAGCCATCATAGCCAATGTTGCTTTTCCGGTTCCATGCATTCCAATAAGAACAATTGACGCTCTGAGATCAAAAACTCGCTGAGCCTCATACAGCGAAGGTCCTGGGGTGGACCTTGCCGAATTCGGTAGACTTCGCTGCTTGCTCACAGGCGGAGACGGCGTTGGGAGTGAAGCGCGCCCATCTCTCGATCTGCTGTCGGCATCCATCGTCGCGAACGAACGTTTTGTGCCGACTGTTGCCGAAGCCATGGCGTTTGAAATTGCAATTCTGCTTTTCGGTTTCGAAGTACGAACAATCTTGGGTAACGCATGGTGTTGGAAGCCTGCACTGTCTTAGCGACTCACGTGACATCGGCTCCCCCCGCTTTTCCAAGGATAAATCTTTATCCTCCGACGGAAGCGCTTCCCCAGCTTTCCCCACTCAACATTACTCAGTCGTCTCTGCACATTGTCTTCTTGGCAAGCGGTCCGAGTGAAGCATGACTGTGTACCCGGCTCCCGATCGAGCTCCAGTTTCCTCTGCCAGCAAAGTTTTGTGGTACCGCGATACCTGAGCAACCTTTTCGCGACGAGGAGCCAGAGCGGGATCTATGCCTCCGCAAAACCAAGACAAACGCCGTTTGATTTCACAAGATGTTCCCATAAAGCGGTTTCGGGTATCTAGAGCTTGCGACCAATGTCGGACCGCCCGAGAGAAATGTGACGGCAACCAACCCATTTGTTCGCCATGTGTGGACAACAAACGGCCTTGCACCTACACCTCGAACCCAAAGAAGCGGGGCTTACAACCTGGTTATATACGGGGCCTTGAAACAACATTAGCATTTGTCTTCCAACAACATCCCGATGTGGAGACAGCAGTGTATAACCAACTGGCACAGGAGAACACTGTATTGCTTGCACGGGGTACTAAGGAATCGAATCAGTTGTACAAGAGCTGGACCAAAAGCAGATTTTTTCAAGGTTTCACCAAGGTTCTGGCTGGGGAACAGATAGAAGCAGGAAGAGATAGGTGCCCAACCCCAGACGATGACAACGACATTGATGCCGAGGATGCAAGCTTCAATCAGACGACACCAGGGACCCAGTCACAGCATTCGGTAAGCCAATTGAAGGAATCAAAATCAAGTGTGTGCTAAAATGAATAGATTCCGCCAAACAGCGAGCCAAGCCATGTGTCAGAACAATCAGCCAGGCCGCCGTTATCGGACATTCTCTTTCCAGCTGTGCGACAGTCCGTCCTTCGTTCGACGCTTACGACTTTGCCTGCCGACTCTTGGAAACTATTAGAAACTTACTGTACATATACACAATGCTGGCTGCCTATTACTGATAAGTTGGAAATGCTCAAGTTGTCGTACTCGTACCCCGAACAAGGACTCGAGCTATCTTGCGATATGCCTAATTCCGGAAACCACGCTGAGATGTGGAGCGTATTTGCAGTAGGGTCTCTACAAAGTGATCCTGATACTACAAATAACGACCTGCGAGACAGATCGGCGCCGACACTTTACGCCGTAGCCAGGCTTCTCATCCCTAATGAACTCGGACAGTTTGATCTTGCTCATGTCAAGGCTTTGCTTAATCTTGCTATATTCAATATTACTAAGAGATCTTTCACTGCGGCCTGGCGTCTTGTCGGCACTGCCTTGCGGATATTTCTTACCATCCCGGAGTCACCGGATATGGCCAGAACCCAACGAAAGAACGTGTTGTCAGGTTGTTTCGTGCTTGACAATCTCCTCTCCTCACAACTGAAATTACATCCTTATCTTGATAAAGCTGATCTGGCTTGGATGGGGAAGATAGAAGAGGACGGAATGGAGGAGTGGCAGCCTTGGAACGGGCATCTCAAATTAGGACTGGCCCATCAGCCGCCATCGCCAACCTTATCATTGAGTACATTCAACGCTCTTTCGGACTTGGTCGACATTCTTGGGAGCATGACACGCCCTCAAACTGCGCCTAATTACCTGCACGAAATGATTAGTCGGTTGGAGGCATGGAAGTCTTCACTACCACAGAAACTCGACTATATCCGGAAAGAATCAACTCCTATGACACCACCAGCACTGCTGCTTCGGTTCACCTACTGTGTGACTGCATTGGCGTTCGTTCCTTCTAATAGTTGGTTTCAACAAACCCTGGATGTGCTCAGTACAATGCACACACAGCTTGGAGCAGCAAGAGTACCTGCCATTGTTGTTTGTCTATTTCAGAGAATCAAGAAAAGCAGCTCCAGTCTGATACTAGATCACACAACACAAGCTAGAATGAATGAGCTCTTTTCTTGCCTTGGCCAACCTTTGGTGGGCACAGAAGAGGGGCATACAAATCCTCAAGAGACACCAGAACGCTCTGAAAGCATGCCGGGCAGTGTCTCACAAATTATGCAGACATCCCCTCAGTCTTTCATACCGAGTATTGGCGAACCTTTTCCTGAGCGATACTCACGAGCATCTGATGCTTCGACACATCTGAGTGGTCTTCTGCCTGCAATGACCAACGTTGAGGATAGCAGCAGTCGACAACCCTTCAATCCGTTCGAATACACCATGAATGTCATCATGCCTGAACCTCAAGATCCCTATGACGCCCTGATTTCTGGAGATCTGGGTAACTTTCTTGACAATTTTGCGTCAGAGCATGGCGCAAAGAAATTACAGCACCAGCCTCAGTTTATGGAGAACCTTGGATTTTCTTCTGAAGTGAGCATGGCCGATCTGCTGGCGACAGATCCTACTCGATTTGTGTCTACAGACTCCCGCTCGGTTCAGGATGGCAACCGTAGCTCTTCGCAGCTTCCGTTCAATACATTTTACGAGGCCGGTTAAGGCCTGTCAATATAAAAAGAAATAGGAAAAAGTCTGAGCATCGGGGATAACTCACGACAGACAAGTGCTATTGAAAACAGTTGAGATAAAGAGTGGTCATCTGCACGCTAAGATTCCAGTGCGAGTATTGCGATGATTCTGAACTCGTATGGAAAGACTGAGTGTAGTCGCTATTGAGTTATAAGCGTGAAAAATTAGCCCCTCGATTCAAGTTGGCAATCTCTTGTTCCACTCGATCATGCATATTTGCGGACGTCAACAGACCGCGTGGCACGCCCCCAAAAATCCCCAAGTCATGCTGCAACCTTTTCCAAGATATTGCAGCTCGTTTCGCCAACTCCTCCGGCACCGCTTCATCTCTGCTATTCATCACACGATTGAACAGCTCCATACTGACCCACCCGTCATAACCAATCTCGTTGATGATGGCGTGCGCGACGTCTATGACCGGCATATACGCTCCATGCGCTGTCTCCCCATAGAATAGCCTGCAATTTCTGCTCCATGACATCAGAGTTGGCTGCTCCTCATTGTAAAATTCATGGCCCGGTATCAGGGGCCGCTCGAGTCGCTCTCCGTCGGCTATCTGGATAAAGAAGATTTTCTCTCTATGCGGCTTGATCTGATCAACGAGCCGTTGTATCGACTCGCTCAGTTTCTGTTCTGCATCTGGAACCTTTCCTGTTTCTGAAGCAGGGTCTCCATATAGTGTCCCGAGGATGTGGAAGGTGTCGAGGCAGATGCCAAAGTTGGATCGGTCAACCTGCGATATGATATCCCAACACATCTCCCACCTGTCCACATGCGTACTCCAACATAGGCTTTCGTACGCAATTCGAATGACTGGCGACTGTTCTAGACCGAGGTCTGCGACCTCCCGGAGGTCGCTGACGATGAGTTTTGTGTCGGAAGAGGTCTGGTCTGGTGGAAGGAAGGTTGCAGGAATCTGGATTATGTCCGTTTGGAGGACTTTAGCTAGCTTCATCCAAAGCTTCATCTCCTGGATTCGCTCTTGGTGCTTTTGCCTGTCCAGCAGGCCGTCGTAGTGCATAAAAGGCTGCAGGCATATGATTGTGAGGCCTAGAGAGGAGCAGAGATCTCGGACTGAGGCAGCGCCTGCCAGAAGGGCGGAGGGGGTGTCGGAACCAGAGTGGTCAACCAAGTCTTCGTAGAAGAGCTCGACGCCCTCTATTCCGTGCTTTGCAGCCATGGAAAGCTTGTGTTTGAGACTGTGGCCAGCGTAGCACCGGCCTAGCGACATGGTCGCGATACCAAGACGGCACGGCATATCGATGGATGTGATTGCAAGAAACGCTGATGTTGTGATATCGTGCGCTTATAGTAGTAGAAACACGCCGGTGTATCGATTATACCTTGTTGATATTGCAGATTCTCTAGAAGAAATAAATGCCCGAGAGATGGAACTTGTCTAGTTAAAACATCTCATGATATATCGTACATGATGCACGACCGAAACCTGGTAAATGCTCCTTCTATCAGGGCCCTTGCTCCACATTGCATATCTTTCCTTCTTTCTTTTCTCCCCACACGGTTATCATTAACCCACTACCCCAGTGTTTGCTCTTATCCCCGACAGTATCCGATTTATCCTGCCAAACAAAAGGGCTAGACTAGCCTGGTGCATCCGCGTCATACCGTCACAAGACTACTTGCCAGCATGCAGCGTGCATGCAGAAATGTGTGACGTATAGAAAACGCTGGTTTGCGGCTGACGTTTGCGGAAAAGAATTTACACCCGCCATTTACCCTGTTGTCGGGTGCACTTCGGCAGTTTTGCAGATACCCCTTGGGGTACCCCGAGGCTCAGGGTCTGGAAACGTAACCGAGGGCGTGGGCGTTTGGCTGATTTTAGGAGAAAGTGTCTTGGGTCTGGGGAGAGGTGGTTGGTCGGTCGGGAGGCGAGTTGATGTTTAGAGTTTGACGGGCTATCTGCACTCTGAAGTGATGGCAGAGATTTGCTTTTTCATCAAGCCAATTGCAAAAACATGTCTAGCAGCTTCTAGATTGAGTTCGCAAGATAATCATGGAATGCAGTGATGGCCAGTATGTTGATTCAAAATATTGCATTTCTTTGTAATACAAAACATTGCTCTGGCCGTCTCAGGGTCCTTGCAAACAAACAAAAATCTTACGCAATCGCAACACGCTCCTCTGCCATTCCTTTCTCCTCTCGCGTAGTCATGTTCTCATCCTCTTGTTCCTTCATTAGCTCCAACAAAATACCGTGCGCCTTGTGCGTAGGCTTCATCTCAAACAAATCGTCCATGCGCTCTAGCGGAATACCCTTGGTTTCCGGAAGCAGGAAAAAGCTGGGACTCGTTAGTTTGTGCGCTGAGTACAGGTTCCTTTAATCCTTGATGACTTACATGAATGGAATGGAGAGCAACATGAGGGATGCGAAGAACATGTATA
This sequence comes from Curvularia eragrostidis, assembly GCA_020744315.1. Lineage (NCBI taxonomy): Eukaryota > Fungi > Ascomycota > Dothideomycetes > Pleosporales > Pleosporaceae > Curvularia > Curvularia eragrostidis. The sequence continues at coordinate 15,916 of JAIRCK010000112.1, read as the reverse complement.
CACCGTAGCCCATGGTGCTAAACATCTGAGGAGTGAATCTCGAGATGATAAAGTTCCAGAACCAGTTGTTTGCTGCGGCGAATGCCTGGCCCAGAGAGCGTGTCTGTTGGCTGTACATTTCAGAGTTGATGACCCATGGGGTACCGTTCCACGAAGGCGTGTAAAAGGCAGTCCAAAGGTAGAAGAAGAAGATCGCGCTGATGCCTCCTGATGAAAGCTGTCCAGATGGGGTCTTGTGATTGGTAGGATCGGCAATCTTGATGTAGGCAGCAATGTACCACATGCACAGAGATCCTCCCAGCCCACCGTACATGAGAAGCTTGGTGCGACCGAGACGGTCAATCAGCCAGATGAGCCAGATAAACGTCATGAAGGTTTTGACCACTCCAAAGATACCCGTAGTGAGGAAGCTCTCGGTAACGCCCAAGCTCTTGAACACGGTGGGCGAGTAGTAGTTGATGGCATTGATGCCAGATCCATTCTGCCAGAGGAAGAGCATGCCGCCAAGGAAGACACGCCACAGGACCTTGCGCTGTTTGAGCGCAAGGAATGGCTTCCAGAAACCTGGACCGATCGTGACTCTGTCGTGCTCGAGCTGATTGTCGATAGCCTCAACCTCTTCTACAATGTAAGGGTCGTCCTGGGGTAGCTGACGGAGCCAGCAAAGATCTTTGAGCGCCTGTTCACGCTTTCCTTTTGTCAAGCACCATCGGGGTGATTCTGGCATCCAGAGAGCACCGAAAAGCAGACACCCTGCCGGGATGAGCTGTACGGCAAATGGAATAAGCCACTGCTTGTGAGAAGGTGCCATGGTTTCTTGGAGACCATAGTTGATCCAGCTGTATTCCTGTTAGCTTCACCGCTATGAAAGGCATCCAAGAGAGATGACAACTTACAATCCAACCAGGCCACCCACTTGCCAGCCGAGCTCATAGATACCAACCAATCGTCCGCGCACAGCTGGTGGCGATAGTTCAGATATGTAGATAGGCACCATGTTGCTGCAGCCACCAACACCAAGACCAGCCAGTACACGGCCGCCAATGATCAGACCAAGACCTCTTTCGCCATTGGCACCGAGCATGAGACCAGCACCTAAAATGAACTGGATTGCGCACCCTTCAGTCAGCTTCATAACTACAACGCCTTTTGGGGCAGTGACTCACGACCAGGACCCAGAGAATCAGAGACTTCCTTCGGCCAATATAGTAGCTTGACGCATATGCGCCAAAGGCACCAAAGAAAGCACCCGCTTGGTAGACAGAGACAATGTTTGCCTTTGTGGTATTGAGATCTGCCTGGTCCATCTCTGCGAAGCGGAACTCCTTTGTAAACGAAGGAAGAGCCAGAGTCGTGCCTATGAAGGCCGAATCATAGCCAATCATACAGGCTGCCCATGATGCAACACATGCTGCTGCATAGACTCGCCAGTTGTAAACAGCTTTCGGGGTCGGACGGTCTTCGATGAGGGCAAGAATACCCATGATGAGCTCTTTTGCTGTCTGACTTTGCTTGTCGATTCAAAGACTTGCAAAGCTCAAACAGTGCCGGTAAAGGGGGAGGAAGGGGTTGCTAGCCAGGCAAATGGACGTAGCAAGGGGGTGAGGCGTCGAAAAGAGATGGATTTGATAAATTCGAGATCGACCTGCATCTATAGTTATACCCCGGGCGAAGAAAAGATCTTAAACGCGTCGCTTTGCGGAGTAATGTGTGGAGAAGACGCCACAATCCCCGTGGAGTGGAAGCTATGATGAATTCAAGGAGAAGTTGGTATCACTTCATTGGTCGCGGTGCTTCACGGGGACTGAAATGGCTGACTTGGCCCGGATGAATCATTGAAGACTCGTACCAGGACTACGGCAATTGTGCGATTTCGCGGGGAAACGCACGCCCTGGCCCCGCTTCAGCTTGCCCATGAATTCTCGAATTTTTGCGCCGGTGGCGCCGAATGAGGAAATACTAGCATTACCCAGGTGGTTGGCGCTGGGGCAAAGCCCGGAAACGCATTTATACGCGAGGTTTAGCGGCCGTTGTCGCTCTATTGATTGGACGAAGGGCGCGCATCAGGAGAACATCGGCCCGTAGTTTGCACCTCGACACATTGGCGTGCCAATGCGATGTGACCTCTTCCGGTCCTGAAGTGCGTCGGATGTGGGTTGAGCTAAGCATCGCGCATATGTAGTGATCCGTATCGAGGAATTGTCTCGAAGGTGAAGACGTAGTACCTTTAAGCCAGCAGCTTAAGCAGACTTGATAATCTGGACTCCACTTTACATTACTTCTTATCGCACATTTGGAACAGTTATCAAACTTCAACTATCCCAATGCAACACACAAACCACACAGTTTCTGAGCAGCCGTATTCTCCATCCACAATGTCAACCGAAAGCAGAATACCGGACGTATCCCAGACCCAGCGACATGGCTACCTTTTTGGTCATCCCATAGCACACTCCATGTCGCCTCTACTACACAAGACCGTATACGATGGGCTAGGTTTAGACTGGGCACAATACCCTCTAGAATCAAAAGACATGTCCCTCTTTCTCGAATTAATCAAACATCCCCAGTTCTACGGTAAGCAGCCAGCAAGCATATGGATAACAATAACGCTACAAAAGAAAGCCACCGATTCTGACTTCCCCCACAGGTGCATCCGTAACCATGCCACACAAAGTAGCCATTCTGCCGCATCTAGATGGTCTCACAGAAGAAGGCCGTGACGTGGGAGCCGTAAACACGCTCTTCGTACAACAAGACGCCTCGACAGGAAAAAGGCGGTACATGGGCACCAACACAGACGTCATTGGCATCCGCGACGCCTTTGCCTACAACGTCGATGCATCAAAGTACGAGAACAGGCCTGCGGTTGTCATTGGCGGCGGCGGCGCAGCACGAAGCGCAGTCTACGCATTGAGGAAATGGATGAAGGCCAGCGCTATATATCTTGTAAGTACTCCGCTTTCTCTAAGCAACAGAAAAAAACCCCTCAAAAAGGATATTCCATAACAACGACTTCTGGGAAACAGCTCTTACTAACATCCAACTCAAACAGGTCAACAGAGACGCCTCTGAGGTGGCCGCCGTAATCCAAGAATGCAACGCCCGCGGCTATGGCGGCGACTCACTCATCCACGTCTCGACCCCCTCGCAAGCACAGTCGCTACCCGACGTCGGCGCCATTGTATCCTGCGTGCCCAACTTCACACCGGTCACACCGCAGGAGCTCGAGGCGCGCGCGGTGCTAACCTGTTTCTTGCAAAAAGCGCACAAGGGCGCGCTGCTCGAGATGTGCTACCACCCAACGACATGGACGGAGATCGCAGATATAGCGAAGAAGGAGGGCTGGCAGATTGTGCTAGGCACTGAGGCGCTCATTTATCAGGGCCTGGAGCAGGATCGGTATTGGACAGGGAAAGAAGTGAGCGAGTTGCCGGTGACGAAGGTGCAGGAGGCGATTGCGAAGAAGTTGAGTGAAGCGAGGTTGTAGATGGGATGACGATGGGATTCTGAACATGTATAACGAAAAAGAGAAATGTCAAATAAGTTTATAATGTACATAATTGAATTTCTATGTTTATTTGGCTACACACCTGGCCGCGAGTAATCTAGATTCCGCACTCTTCTCCATACTTCCCTTACCGTCCTTTCCTGGCTCTGACGTCCTGTTTCCGTCACAGACGGTCCTGCGGGTCTGCAATCCTCAAGTCAGTCTTTCCGCAACTTGGAGACTATACCTAAGATAGGAAGAGAAACTCACCTGATAGCCAAATACAACCGACTGCCCAAGCTCACTTCCTCGACCGGCGCATTCGCCCAGTCCTCGGGTGGATTCGCCGTGGTAACCAAACCACCCGCCTCTTGTAGAATAGCAATACCAGCCGCAACATCCCACTCCCAACAGCCGCCTTCCCACCAGATATCCACAGCGCCCATGGCAACATACGCCAAGTCGAGTGTCGCGCTACCTAGGCTCCTGACCCCATGCACCATTCCGCCGCGGCCACTCCTGCCTCCCAGCTCAGCGGCCATATTGATGAAACTCTCAACCTTGCGGTGCATGTTGCCGTCAGGCACATCCCGTCTATCCTTGCCCCACTCACACGCGAAGATGCATCCCGCTGGCGCCGAGGCGGGCATCGGGGGCACACTGGGCTTCTGGATCAGGGGCAGGCGCTGCGACTGGTTTAAGAAGGCACCGCGCCCGGTGCACGAGGAGAAGAGCTGGTTGGTGAAGGGTGCGTAGATGACGCCAATGAGGGGCTTGGAGTTGTGGATGAAGGCGATGCTGACGCAGAAGGTGGGGAAGAGGTGGATGTAGTTTACAGTCCCGTCCAGCGGGTCGACACACCATGTTGGAGCGGCATCGATGAGGTATGCGCGGGAGGAGCCTTTGCTGTAGGATTCTTCGCCGACGAATCTTTTTGGGGTGGGTGTTAGTGGGTGGGATGAGTGTGATCGGACGGCCGCCCTACGAGCGCAGAGACATACTTGTGTGAGGGGTATTTTTCGGATATCTTCTTTTTGATAAAGGCTTCGACGTTCTCGTCTGTCTCCGTCACCAAATCCACAGCGTTCTCCTTTTGCGTATGTTGCGTTTGGTCGGTCGTCGTCGTGCTCGTGCCATTCATCCTCACTTGGGCGGCATCCATGAGCATCTGCCCCGCCTGTTTCCCCAGTTCCACCGCGAACTCATAGATCTCGTCTAGCTCTTCCCTCGAAAGCTCGGCCATGGCGACAATGTGTTTGTGGGTGTACAAGAGCCGCGCCCAGAGAACACGAAGGTATCGCCGTATGGCGACCCACGCGCGCCAAACGCCGTCATGCCGCTACTTTCCTACCGCCTGGAGCCGTACCGGATAGGCACGGTGGCGGAATAGGACCCAGATAAAGCATGCATCGGGGCCTTGTGCATGGCTGCCTTGGAAGCAGAAGAACAGAGGCCGATCACTGTACTGGGGAAAAGTCCTTTTCCGATTCCGACAGCGATCCGAGTCTCGGAACCAAAGCGTGGAGACGAACGTGGAGGAGATTGCGGAGAGCAAGAGAGCAACAACAACAACACCAAATAATTGCAATTCTACTTGTGTCCCAGACACGTCTGTGCATGACTACATACAACATATAGCCAAAAAGAATACTCAAATCTCCCGCAAACATGACGAAAACAAAATCCATCCTCCTCATTAACGGCCCCAACCTAAACCTCCTCGGCACCCGCGAGCCCGCCATCTACGGCTCGACCACACTCTCAGACGTCGTTTCGTCAGCAACCCAGCAATGTAGCAAGCTATCGATTACCTTTTCGCACGTGCAGTCAAACCACGAAGGCGTGCTGGTCGACCGCATCCACGAAGCACGTGAGAACGTCGACTTTATCGTCATCAACCCAGGTGCCTTCACGCACACGAGCGTGGCGCTGCGGGATGCGTTGAGCGGTGTGAACATTCCATTTATAGAGGTGCATATTAGCAATGTGCACAGGAGAGAAGCGTTTAGACATCATAGCTATCTGAGCGACAAGGCCGAGGCGGTGATTTGTGGGCTGGGCGTGTATGGGTATGAAGCGGCGATTGAGTATGCGGCGAGGTGGCTGGAGAAGAAGGAGAAGGATGAAAGCAAGGCGAAGATGTAGGAATGTCTGTTTTGTGGAGGGTTTTTTGCGTCACTGTAATGCGATGAGCAGAGACAGCATGTCTTGGCATTCGTTTTGTTTATGGTCATTTCACTTTTTTTGGCGGACAAAATGATTGTATTTCTTAATGAATTTGAAATAGCCCGGGATGGATTACCGACATGTCATGTATCAGTCACATGACATCGTAGAGCGGGAATGATGTTAACCACAGTTGAAGGGCATAATCGCCATCTATTCAAGACAAGGTACTTTTCTACCACGGCAAAGTTGGGGACTTGATATGAGAAGGAATTCTATTTTCTTATCCAAGGGTAAATAAGACAGATTGGCGTATGTTCATATCTGACTTACTCCCATTGGGTGCCCTTTAGCCGCTGCATGAGATACTCGACTTCGACTTCCTTGGTCAACGGAATTACCCAGTCCTATCATCACATGTTAATATAAGCGTGCGCTAGAATCTGTACAAAACATACCTTATACATTGCAACAACAGCATCCGCGTCTACCTTTGACGAGCCACTGGCGCCAAGATCAGGGTCGGTGCTGTAGGTCTTTGCCTTCAACCGTAGTCTCTCGAGCACCTTCTTTTCGACGGCAGCATTGGTAATGGCCTCGTCAATGCCCTTGCGGTCCTCGTCCTTGATCAACTTGACAAAGCGCTCGGTTTCCTGCTGGAACTTGGCTTCGGCAACAAACTTTCCAAAGTGTATCCTCCGCGACAAGGCCTGGATCGTCAGGACGTCACAGGTTGCAGAGGATCCATAGTTCTCGCGCGACTCGCCCCGGTCCTCGTGGCTGGTCTTTAGACAGACGGCAGGCAGGATATGATTGATGTAGCAGTCCTTGAGCTTGGAGTTCACGTTGACATTGTTGGGGTGCAGGATCTTGGGATAATTAATGGGCTTGAGAATAGGCTCCTGGAGGACCTCTGGGAAGAAGGGGTACTCGTCGGGCGACTGGTAGCGGCGCACGAGCGACTGGAGGCGCTCCTGCTCGCGGAGGATCCAGTCAAACAGGCTGATGTTGGGCTCGCCAATGTCGACACCGCCCGGGCGGTAGATGGTCTGGTTGAGGGGGAACTGAACGCGCTCGATCAGGTGAAAGGTGATTGTGTCTTCCAGACGGCTAGGCCACGGTCAGTCGGTGACTCCCACGCAGGCGGGACAGGCGTACATGAGCTGGAAGCGGATGTTGGCAAGGTCGAGCGCCTTGGAGACGTCGGAGAGGTCGATGGCAGCGTCCATGGAGGGCCAGGCACGGGGGAACTGGAGGATGGAGCCATGGCCGTCAGCTCGTCGTGGTGCTGAGGCGGTTAGAATCCGACCATCGGCGCTCAGCTTCCGGCGCGGATGACGCAGCCACGGGTTGCAGCATTGCCGGCAGATGCGTCTCGCAACACCACCGCCGACGAGGCTTGCAATCCAGACTTCTCCAGCATCACCACCGCGCGCCGCCCCGTCCCGCCCCAGCCTTGCCGGCCCTCCCATATGCGCACGCGAGCACTCTTGGGGACGCCGAGACAGATGATGACATAATTCACCACCGACTCTGCACGCCCGCCTTTCTCAAGACCGTCCCGCCCCCCACCCACCAGCGCTCGCATGGCCTCGTCAACCGCCCGCAATGGATCACCAGGCCGCGGGCGATCGACCAGCCCGCGCTCGCCCCGTTACTCGCAGCCCTTCGCCGACGACCAGCAGCCCGGAGAGACGAGCTTCATCGGCTCGCTGCCAGATGTAGAGCCCCACCGTAATTTCTGCCGCCGCACACTGCCTGATGCTAACCCGCTCGCTAGACCCGCCATCTGCAGGCCTTTGGCAAAAAAGTGACGGCGACTGCTGGTAGCTTGATTGGCGCAGAGGGCGTAACCCAGCACTACCAACACGCCATCGGAGAGCTCCATCGTGAGCTGCGGCGGCCCTTGATGCAGCGCTCCGTCTTTTCCTTTGCCCAGACCACACCCCGCGAGCTCGTGCGCTCGCGCATATCCGTGCCCGAGATTCAGCAGCGCGCCCTCTCCTATATTCCAAACGACCTGCTCGCAAACATTCCCGAGGACAATAGCGAGTTCTCGCTGTTCCAGGGCTTTGAGGCCTCGCTGCCAGACAAGCCCGACAGCTCCCGCCCGCGCAATGCCCGCCACAACGCGAGGGGCCAGCGCCTGATAGGCGATGGCCTCGCCGACGACGAGGACCCCAATGTGCCGCCCTCGATGCGCAAGCTCAAGAGCCAGCGGAACAGCATGGCCCATCGCCTCGAAATGATGAGCGTGCGCAAGCACATGTGCGTGGCCGAGATCCACGAGATTGACAACAAGATTGCCAACCTCAACACGATGCGCAAGATGGTCATTGACCGTCTGGCGGGGCTGGAGCTGGAAGAGGGCGAGCTGGAGCAAGACCTGTTGACTGTGGACAACCAGGTCGAGGACCTGCAGGAAGAGCTCGACGACGAAGCTGCCCTGGCGCCCAAGACAGCAGGGTCGCAAACAAGCGAGGACCAGTCAGAAGGCAAGGGCGAGTTCATGTCCGAGTCGATATACCAGAAGATACCGTCCTCGCCTAGAACAAAGGGCAAGTCGAAGCGACTTTCCAAGCGCATGTCAATGCCCGTCCTGCACGAGCATCTCCAGTCGGGATCCAAGATTAAGGAACTGCCCGCGCACATGGAAGCCATCACGGCTATGGACTTTGACGCGCCGTGGGGTATGATGGTCACAGCTGCCCTGGACGATACCGTGCGTGTCTGGGACCTCAGTGCTGGACGGTGCATAGGAATGCTAGAAGGCCATCTCTCTTCGGTACGCTGCCTGCAGGTTGAGGACAACATCGTCGCCACTGGTTCCATGGATGCCACGATACGACTCTGGGACCTGAGCAGAGCCGAGTACGCGCCCATGGACAACCGGATAAACAAACACGACGAAGAAAGCGACGACGGCCTTGCATTCGAGAACTCGGAAGATGCGCCCCCCGCGCCTCCGTCGACCAGCATGCAGGACTGCCCCATGTTTTCTCTAGAATCACACGTTGATGAAGTCACGGCTCTGCACTTCCGCGGTGACACTCTGGTTTCTGGTTCTGCTGACAAGACGCTCAGGCAATGGGATCTTGTCAAGGGACGATGTGTGCAAACCTTGGACGTGCTCTGGGCAGCTGCGCAAGCAACAGCTGCAAACACGACCAACAGCACATGGAAGCAGACTGGACGTGCTACCGACTCCGCTGCCGACTTTGTAGGGGCCATTCAAGTCTTTGACGCTGCACTGGCCTGTGGTACTGCAGATGGTATGGTGCGCTTGTGGGATCTACGAAGCGGCCAGGTACACCGGAGTCTTGTTGGCCACACCGGCCCCGTCACTGCTCTGCAATTCGACGATGTTCATCTTGTCACTGGTAGCGCCGACAGGAGCATTCGCGTAAGTTCAAAGTCAGCCTTATGTGCACCTCTGCCGCTAACCTCACAATCTAGATCTGGGATCTCCGAACTGGCGCCATCGCCGACGCTTATGCCTATGACCACCCCGTCACCAGCATGATGTTTGACTCGCGTCGTATTGTCACTGCAGCTGGTGAGGATGTGGTCAAGGTCTACGACAAGACAGATGGAAGACACTGGAACTGCGGACCTGGTGCCAACGAAGAGGACACGACGAAGCATTCGATCATTGAGCACGTTAGAATCAAGGATGGTTACCTTGTCGAAGGACGCAAGGACGGAACGGTCGGTATTTGGTCATGTTAGAGACAAGAGATGAAGACGGTGGGTTAGAGGTGGATGTATATACGAGTAGAGTGTACGCATACACAGCCAGCCAGGCATGAACATGGTGATGACGTTGTACGACTAGGAGATGCTTTCAGCCTCATCTACTGTATTCGAACGCTCAATGGCGCGCATTTGAACAGAGGATATCATGTCTGTATACAATAACATTCTATGTTTTTTTTTAGTGTTGTACGCCGCTTGTGTCATTGTCACAAACGGGGTCCATCTGCTAGGGTGCGCGGACCGTCCGTCAAGCTCCGACTTCAGTCATCTAGCGCGCATTATTGATGGTGACGTAACCCGGCGTCCACCAAACATTTCCGCGTTTCCCAGATATCCCTCTTTGCCTGCTTCTCACACCACTGCGACATATCCAAAGACACTCGCTTGTCTCTCCGCATGACACCACAACCTTAATTGTGCAATTGCCGTTCAATTGCTGGCTCAGCTATCCCGGCGCCTTCTACCCGCAATATTCCCCGAGCACCAGCTTCTAGCCCCAACCTTCCGCAATGCTTCCACGACACGCCTCCTCGCTGGCGCGCGGGCTCAATGCCACCTCCAGAACCTCACTTCTCTGCAGGAGATTGCCTCGCGCTCCGACCTCTCAATTCCGCACCTCTTTTAGCAGCGGGAGCCCAGCATCTGCATCCAAACGCGCTACCCTAGAACCCCCGTCTTTGAGCAAGCAGTATCCCACCACTATCCTTGCACGACACCAGTCTTCGAGGACGCACCCAGCAGAGAGGTCACGACTTTCACGATACACGTATAGGATAGTAACCTCGCTCGGCTCCTTTGTACTCGTCAGCGGTGTTCTTGTCGTCGCATTCTTTGTTTACGATGCGTATACCTATAACGAAGATCCGGTGACAGAAGATCTGCCCGTATCAGAGCTTGCTTTGAATCCGCGGCGAGGCGGCCCAAAGAATCTGCCAATTGCCAACCACTTCGTGGACGATGACGAGAGTCCCGAGAACAAGCAACTCAAGCACAAACCCAAGCTGGTTATCTTGGGTACCGGATGGGGAAGCATCGCACTTTTGAAGCAGCTACACGAGGAAGACTATCACGTCACCGTAATCTCACCATCCAACACTTTTCTTTTTACGCCCATGCTGCCGTCTGCAACTGTGGGCACACTGGAACTGCGGTCACTTGTCGAGCCTGTTCGCAGAATCGTTAGGAGAGTGCGTGGACATTTCCTCAAAGCCAAGGCTGAAGATGTCGAGTTCTCAGAGAAGCTTGTTGAGTGCTCAGCCGTAGATGCCCAGGGCAAGGAACAGCGTTTCTACGTCCCATACGATAAACTGGTAATTGGCGTTGGATCCGTCTCCAATTCGCATGGTGTGAAGGGGTTGGAGCACTGCCATTTCCTCAAGGACATTAGCGATGCCAGAATTATCCGTAACCAGGTAGTCAAAAACCTTGAGAACGCCTGCCTGCCAACAACCTCAGACGAGGAGAGGCGGCGGCTCCTATCTTTTGTGGTTTGCGGTGGTGGGCCCACTGGTGTGGAGTTCGCAGCTGAGCTCTTCGACATGCTCAACGAGGACCTTTGCAAGCTCTACCCAAAGCTTCTGCGCAACGAGATCTCGGTTCACGTAATCCAGTCACGCGGTCACATCCTGAACACCTATGACGAGGCTCTATCCCAGTATGCGGAGCAACGGTTCGCACACGACTCCGTTGATATCCTTACCAATTCCCGTGTCAAAGAGGTCCAGCCCGACCGCATTCTCTTCTCACAAAAAGACGAGAACGGCAAGATCATCACCAAAGAAATCCCCATGGGTTTCTGTCTGTGGTCTACGGGCGTCGCTCAGACCGACTTCTGCAAGCGTCTTGCCGCTAAGCTTGATGGTCAGAACAACAGGCATGCTCTAGAAACAGACACCCATCTGCGCCTCAACGGATCTCCCCTCGGAGATGTGTACGCCATCGGCGACTGTGCAACTGTGCAGAACAACGTCTCGGACCACATTGTCAAATTCCTCCGTAGTACCGCCTGGGAAAAGGGCAAGGATCCCGAAAGTCTTCACCTCTCCTACTCGGACTGGCGCGGCATCGCCAAGCGTGTCAAGCAAAGATTCCCTCAGGCAGCCAACCATCTCCGCCGTCTAGACAAGCTCTTTGAACAATACGACAAGGACAAATCTGGCACTCTTGACTTTGGCGAGCTTCGCGAGCTGCTCTTCCAAATCGACTCGAAGCTTACTTCTCTCCCTGCCACAGCCCAGCGTGCTAACCAACAGGGCGAGTACCTCGGTCGCAAGTTCAACAAGATTGCCCAAGCTGCACCCGGTATGGCTATGAACAATGTGGATTATGGCGATTTGGACGACGCAGTGTACAAGCCATTTGAGTACAAGCACTTGGGTTCCTTGGCATACATTGGCAACGCAGCAATCTTTGACTACAACGGCTATGGACTGAGTGGAGGCTTGTTGGCTGTTTATCTGTGGAGAGGAGTATATTTTGCCCAGAGCGTCAGCTTCCGAACCAGGTGTTTGCTTGCCATGGACTGGACCAAGAGAGCCCTTTTCGGACGAGGTGAGTCGTGTCATTCGACGAAACGTGCTTTACAAACTAACGTACTCCAGACTTGATGAACTTTTAAGCCATGCGTGGATTGCTTCCGCCCTTGTGTGTCGTTACTAGCGATAGATTGCGGGCTTAGAACCGGTACATGAACATTTCTTGTATTAACCCTTTCCAAGACACCATCACTGGATGTTGGTCGGTAATACTTTGTGTATAGTAGAATCGTTATACCTTTGACTTATTCTTCTCTGACTTCTTTCTCATTTCTCGCGGCCACGTTTTTGCTGCAGCATTGAGATGAATCGACATCATGAATTCATCCCCATGCTGTACCACTACTTATGATTGCATAGGATCCTCTGGAGACTCACTCTGTTACGCTTCTCACCACCTTTACCTTTCTGTTACTCTTCTCTCAACCTAACAGATTTCATCACTTTGCAGCTCTTGCATCTCCGTTTTCAGCCGGATGTCATGACAAATGAATATCTACAAAACCCCAAGACACGAAAGTATTCCATCCGCAGCCAAAATATATAATTCCGAATATTCCAGACCAAACGCACATCCAACAGTCAACCTGTACGATCGAACGCCTCGAAGCTAAGAGATGCTTCCGAATAACAACCCATGCGCCACTCTAAGCAAACACTCTCATCTCCTCCCTCCCGCACGACCCCATCAGCTTTGATGACCCCGCGCAATTCTTCGACAACATCACACATCCTGACGCCCCTTTGCCGCTCGACCCTCACACAACGCTGCTGCCACTCCAAGCCACCTCCTCTCGTCTGCACATTCGCATACTCTGTGTTCCACGCCGCGCCATCCACACACCGCACCTCGACGCTCTTGGTGAAAGGCTGCGTCAGATACCGTATCCCCTGCTCATCGTCGTCTTGCATATCCAACAGTGTCTCGAATACCACTGGCCGCATCCGCGTCCGTATCCAGATGCCCATTTCCCCCTTTGCGACGTCGGCAATCCCTCCGGTCAAGCTGAATGCGTGCTTGGCTAGCAGCGGGTGCAGATGGGGAAGGAGGGCGTGAAGGAGGTCGCTGTGTGCGGCTTCTTGCCAGAAGAAGTAGTCCTCGGAAGGGTTGAGCAGAGAGAAAGGGCCGATGAGGTGCTGTTTGGTATAGAGCTGGACTGTGTACGCTAGATTGCGCGTGGGGAGTGGCAGGAGAGTGTGAGATGGCGATGAGTGAGACTCTACATGAGGATCGGGCAGAGGGCGCAGTCGAGCGGGGAGATTGACGAGCAAGATGGTGTACCAGGAGCGGGATACGGAGTAGCATCTGCTCAAGTCGGTGGAGGGCAGGAAGGAAAGAACGTGAATGAGGAGTTCGGGGAGGAGCAGAACGGGATGCATAATGATTTATTCGAAAGAAAGATGTATTAACACTTGGTGCAACAGCCAGTCTATTTCTCTGTTCTATTCTACAACGGCAAAAGGCCCTATATAACCATTAGAAAGTGATAAGGATGGGAGTATTTGGCATCCGTCTTGGTATAGTAAGCAGCCTCGATCCGCATGAGGAGATAGTAATCAAGACACCAATGACACGGTCCGTCGTCTATGCTTCTCCCCAAATTGTAACCCATCCCTGGCTGATGTCATCCTTAGTCTCCCTCCATGATTGGAAGATAACTACCGGCACCCTGCGGCAAGCACGCAATGCCAGCCTAACCCTGCGCAATCCTCGACTCTACACACCACCATTATCCCAGCCCACATTTCACGGACTTCGGAACTTTTGGCACAAAGAACGGAGCGAAAACAATTACGCCAATGCCCCGATCAATCCCACCACACCCCCCGCACCAATCGCCACCGCCCTTAGCATATTTAGCCTAGCAAACTTCTCCAGCAGTCTCTCCACCTCTCTATCTTCCTCCTCGCTACTCTCCTTCTGCGTGGCCTCCTGCGGCCCGCTGAGATCCTTCCACTGACTAACATCGTTTTGGCTATCTACCGACGCATCCGCGCTGCGGGGCCCTAGCTTCCTCTCCGCTCGGTACTCAGCGGACGCCGCACTGCGGGCTCCGCCCAGCTCCTCGTTCTTGCGGATGAGAGCGAAGTTGGTCGGGAGAAGGACTAGGCTGGTTAGCGGCGCGATGCTGATGCAGAGCGCGGCGGCGGAGAGGAAGTAGCCTGGTTTTCCGACTAGAGCGGCCTGGAAGAGGCTTTGCAGGGAAGAGGTGGCGGAGGAGGACGCGGGGAGTGAGGCCCAGGATAGGTAGGCGAAGGTGCTGCTGGAGAGTATGCCGGCGGTGGGGAAGATGTGAGAGCCCCGGGAGAAGAGCCAGCGCGCTGTGGGCAGAGAGCGTGATGCGGGCTGGGATTTTATCGCCGGAATGTCGAATAGGGAGAAGGCGGCGATGCCCCCGGAGGCTATGAGAGCAGTGGATATGCTGAGGATTTCAAGGGTATGGGTGGTTGTTGAAGACATGGTGTTAATCCTTCTTCTTTCTTTGGTTGTGAAATTATGAATCCTTCAAAAGTTGTGCGAGGTTAAAAATGACAATGCGTAGAGAAGCCTGTTGTTTTCTTGTTTCTGTCTGGAAAGAACATTTGGTTTGATATTTGGAGAATTGCATTGTTGATATATACGAGTATTGTTACACCCAAACTGAGCATGTAATGCGCGTTCCACGGATTCCGTTGGTGGTGAGGAATGATGTCATGCTGATCTAGCGGCATCACTACATCGACCTGTCGCTGTTCTCTGAAGCACAACTTGTGGGCACTTTTGATGGAGGATTGCTGCCAATCTTTTTGATTTTCTCATGCTGAGCTCACGACTGGGTTAGAGTTTTTCACGGGCGCCCAACACGTCGCAAATTCGGTACACCTCGGGTTGCTTACTGTTTTGCCCAGTTTAATGGTCCAACTCATAGAAAAAAAATGAAAACGAAGAAGCTATCACACAACAGGTCCTCCTTTTGTGCTCTTTAGTGACTTATACAAATGAATTAAGCTTGTTCGATAGGTATCTCCACCCTTGAAGAGTTTAGGAAAAAGGCGCCCAAAACAAACGAGACAGTATGAGTCTTAGTAAGATCCCAATTGTGACGCAGGCATAGTCTATATTTGAGAGACCTTTCACGCCTAAGGAGAACGCATGAAGTACTTACCATATTTGAGTGCTGTAAATAGGTAGGATAGAGCATTACATTGCGTGCTTCGGATCGCTTGCAAAGCGCCCTCTAGAGACTTTGCGAGCTATACGAGCTATAAACGAACCCTTTCTATCCTTCTGCCTGCCATTCCCTACCAAAACATCCTGCTTTGCCTCTTGCTGCATTTCCGAGAAGGACTTACCGCAACTAATAGTCCGTGGATGCTGAGCACCTAGCGTCTGTATAAGACCATTGTAAGCTCGTTGGTATATAGGTTCAGCTTCTGCATAGCGTTTCATTGAGCGTAGAAAGAACGCGAGCACGTACAGGCTCGACAGCGTGTCTGGGTGGAGTTCTCCCAGCTCCTTCTCACTCCCTGCTACTGCTCGTCGGATCAGCTTCTCTACCTCATCGTACTTCCCCTGGTATGATAGTGATGCCGCTAAGTTATATACGCTTATTAGTGTGTGTAGGTGGTGTTCTCCCAGCTCCTTCTCTCTCCATGTCAGCGCTCGCCGGTGTAGCTTCTCTACCTCATCATACTTCCCCTGGTATGATAGTGATGCCGCTACGTTATTTACGCTCATCAGCGTGTCTGGGTGGAGTTCTCCCAGCTTCTTCTCCCTCCCTGCCAGCGCTCGCCGGTGTAGCTTCTCTGCTTCGTCGTACTTCCCCTGGTATAATAGTGATGCCGCTAAGTTATTCACGCTCATCAGCGTCTGTGGGTGGTGTTCTCCCAGCTCCTTCTCCCTCCCTGCCAGCGCTCGCCGGTGTAGCTTCTCTGCCTCGTCGTACTTCCCCTGGTATACTAGTAATGTCGCTAAGTTATTCACGCTCAT
>JAIRCK010000111.1:0-88978 GCA_020744315.1 Curvularia eragrostidis | reverse complement strand
CTTCTTCTTCTTCTTCTTCTTCTTCTTCTTCTTCTTCTTCTTCTTCTTCTTCTTCTTCTTCTTCTTCTTCTTCTTCTTCTTCTTCTTCTTCTTCTTCTTCTTCTTCTTCTTCTTCTTCTTCTTCTTCTTCTTCTTCCTCTTTTTCCTTTTCCAACCAAAAAAGAGACATAAAGTACGTGAGCTTTGACACTTTTATCTCAAGTCGTACATTACACTAACACACGCCAGTTCCGGGCCAGCAAAATCAAGATGAACTCGGATCGCACTAAGACTCAAAATGGGCATGTAAGATTTTGGCTCCTAAGGCATTATTTCCCCCACATTTCATCAAACCCCGCGCGTCGTTGTCCAAAGCATCATCTGACATGAGAACCTTAATTTGGCTTTCCCTCCGAGACCCACTTGGCCGTCCAGATCCTCAGCCTCTTACCCCACAGAAGCATGGGGATAGTCATCAAGCCGAACAAGCCCATGAGCATGGCAAAGATGCCAAATGGCTCTGCAGCACCATCGTGTGCCACCCACTCGCCGACAAAAAAGGTCCATGCAAAGCTGATAATCGCCCTCGTCGTGGTAATGGTGACAAAGCCGTCACCAGCGAGGGAGCCATACGCCTCGATGATGTAGTTGAAGCCTACAGAGGGTGCTTGCATCAGGCCAAAGGCGATGAGGGCGAAGCCGAATTGCAGGCCGACCCAGCCCTTTGGCGATGGGTTCTGCGCCACGAAGCCGAAAACGAGGGATCCGATGGTGGCAGAGGCGAGCGCGGGCAGAGCCGTGATGAGACGCGATTCGGGCTCAGAGAAGCCGTGTAGATCCTTCTTTGCGAGCCGTTTGGTCGTAAAGTCGGTGAGGAGGTAGGTGTAGATCTAAAAGACGAAAAAAAGGTTATGATTAGACGATGGGCTGGAGAAAAAGGTGTTGAGACGGAAGACTTACGCAGCCGAGGGCAGCGCCAACGAGGCCGCCTACGTTGATCAGCCCGGCGTTTTTGCCCCAGAGGTATGGCGGCGCAGAGACAACCTGAGGACCAATTGTTGATGTGGTCACCTGGAATCAGATCAGTCAGCCGAATGGTTTTCCTTAATTCCTTGCAAGTAATATTCACTCACAATAAGTCCAACAAGTCCAGCATACCAGCCCGACACTAGCCATACTCCAGGCAGTAGAAGGGTCTTGTAAGGTGCCAAGAACTTCTCAACAATGCCCGGCTGATATGAGATGAGTCTCAGGGAGCGGAGATATGAGTATGGAGGGTATGAAGATGCCGGCGCAGAGCCAGCGACGTAGACGTCCTCCTTGGTACCAACGGTTTGCTTGTTTTCAACGACGCCGTCTTCGGATGCAGGAATAGTTTGCGGGCGGATGTACAATGTCTCGGCTTGGAACAGAAGGCAGAGAACGAAGCTGATTGCCGAGAGGAGGACATTCATCCAGTGTAGCCAGGAGAGACCCATGGAAGCGACAATGTATCCACCGACCGTGGCACCAACAAGAGAACCGAAAGCCAGGAAGAAGGTATAGATGGCCTACACATGGCATAATTAGTATCCTGTCTTCACAGAAGAGACATGTGAACTACGCACCATAGCACGTCCACGCTGGTGAACGAAAAACACCTCGCCAATCACCTCGGGACTGACAGCGTCGGCGGGTCCTCCTCCGATACCCATGACCAGACGCGCTGCCAGAAGGCTATCGAAGTTGTGCGTCAAGCCTGCCCACATGCTCGAAAAAACCAGAAGCAACAGGCTCACGAGAACCACTGGACGGCGCCCAAACGTGTTGGACAAGGGCACCCACCACAGGTTAGACGCTCCTAGCAGGAGGACGTTGACGGCGACAAGATAGGTCAACTTGGAAAAGGTTTTTGGCGGAAGGCCAAGCACCGGCGTCGACGCGTAAATCGGCAACGCACTTGATAATGACCCAGAAGTAAAGTTGACTACAAAGGGATGAATAGACATGACTGCCAGCATTGCCAGCTTCCGCCACATGGGCAGGTTGAGCGGGTCTGCTGGGTCAGCCGATGGCTGAGGCACCAAGCGGATTTCATCTCTGTTTGTTTGCAACCCCGTCAACTCGAGATGTTCTGGTGAGGAGAAAAAAAAAGAAGTCGTCAGCTTATTGCAACCATGAAGACATTCCCGGTCGCGCCTCACCGACTAGCAATGCCGTTCCAGGGGGCCTAGCATTGCGGACCTCCTCTTTGGAAAGTTTGAACGCCGCACTTAGAGATGTCATCGCGACTGCCGGTATCGGTCAAGCAGAAAAAAGATGAAAAAAAAAGAGAAGCCGGCAGTGGTCGTTGGTTGCGGACGAGGTAGCTTGTTCAATCTAAATAGACCGCACGGCCAGAGACGACACGCTGCCAGCCCTCATCGGCTTCCACCTGCAGTTGCAAGGCTAGACCAATGGGAACAGTCATAACTAGGATAATTGCATGCATCCACCTCGGGTTTACCCCAGTCTGGCCTCTCAATCTGGGGTAAAGTCGGAAAGTGGAGACGGATGTCTGTGTGCAAAAACCATTCTGGATATGGCCTAGAACTGCGGGGACATAACTTTGTTCAGATCTGCCGGACAAAAATCATAGCGCCATCGCCGCCATCGCAGCGGACGAGCAGCGTCGTGGCCCTGTGCAAACGTCGTGGTATACGTACCCCTATTCGGGCCGATTAGATGGATCTGGGTGTGGACCGCATGCGTGTTGTCGTGCCGTGACAGGAATGCATGGTTGTTGTTGAGGCGAAGGAATATGCACTCAATTCAAATCACATGCATACAAAGAGATAAGGGGGTATATTGCTGAAACAAGCAAGTACGTCGCTTCATACATAGCCAACAGCATTTGCTAATCGGTGTTTCACAGATTATCGGCGTCGGTCGACTTTGAATGTTTTCACATTACTAACATAAAAATCACTTGATCGCAGAGCGTAGACCTTCCAGAAGTTGCACCAAGTTCCCCACGAGTGGTGGTGACGGTTCTGAAGCATCGTGCCGTGCCCGAAGGAGGTGTATTAGTCCATCCATGACTCCACACACATCATTGAGTTGGGTCGGGCTACGCGAACCATATGTCCTTATCGACGGTATACCACGATCTAGTGTGATGAACTTGCGAGCGCTCAGCGTGTCGTCTCCATTGAGAACGACTGTTGTATCGACCTGTGTTGATTCCAGCGTAGCAGATCGCTTGAGGAATCCGTAACACCACAGAATCAACCCAGCATGGTAAACGGCAATGGCGTTGAAGTTAGTCAACAGAGCTTTCGGTACTACTTCAGCTGCGCGCAAAACCTGGCCAGCATGCCACAGGGCTTGACGTGCTGAAGAAGTGTTCGTCCAGTCTCGTAGGCCAAGATATGCGCTGCGCGCCTCTTCCTGTCCTTCGATACCGGCAAAGAGCTGAATGTCATCCAACGGTGCGTTGAGATGAACCAGCATGATTTCTAGAGTTATCTCAACACTCTTGTTCATGGGTGGGCAGCTGAGCCTAAAGTCCTCTAGCTGTTTTGTAAGATCCTGATAGCGCGAAGAGAGTATGAGGTTGTTGTTTGACACGGACGGTGCTCTAGACGCTACGGTGCACATCTGGCGGTATTCCCAAATCGCGCCCCATATCATATAGAGGAAAATCTGGCTAGCATAATCGTGGTGCGAAAGATGCTCGAGATTGAGGAAGCATTCGATTGCCGAGGGCTTCTTCGTTGCCGTCGTTGCCAGATTCAAGTATGCCGCTTTCCAGCTGGCTGCTGATTTAGCCTGCCACAGAGCATTCGAGCTGGGTAGAGGAAGCTGCATCTCTGCATAGGATATCAACGGCGGCTTGAGCAACGCCATTGAGGACTGTCTATCGAACTCGAAAGTACGGTATATCAGGCGAAGGAACGACTCTTGGTTTGCCCAACTCAGCCATTTACTCTCCAAAACTGACCCTTGCTCGTCTGGCTCCGGGCGGATTTCCTTCCATGTCGATCGGCGGAAGCGGCCACCCCGCCGAAGCATAGTTATCAGCGGCTGCGTAAAGCTTTCCGCTATCTCCATTTTGCGGCTGATGCCGCTCCACATACCCACTCCGAGCTGAAGAAGGAAGGTCTGAAGATGTTGGAGATCTCTGATTGCTGTATTGTCTTCCTCGAAAGTCCTAGACTGACCCATCCTAGAAGCCTCGTGCAGGGCATATCCGAGCTTTCGCAATGATACATCTGGAATGGTCGCGGCTCCAGCAGATGCTATGCTCGCAAGCAATTCCGGGTTCAGCTTTGAGGGTGAAAATGTTGGAAGGTGAAACCACATCGGGGCGTCCAGGGATGGTGAAGAGAGGAAGTACTGGATCAGCCCGTCGAGTAACTCTATACTCGGAAAGGCTGACGCGATTCTTTTGACGTTCTCCGGAGTGCATGTTCCCAATACCAAGGCCATCAATCGGTCGCGACTGACGCGAGGAAGTCTGTGCTCAAAGGTAACTCAACATTAGCGGCAGAATCATGTACTTTGTGGGACACATGCTTACTTTTCCGCTATGACACGGCGATGGGCGATGTGCGATCGCCTGTTGCTATCTCTCTCGGTATCTGAAAAGGCCAAGTTGACCTGCTCCGCGACGGCATTCCTAGAGCTCTGAGGAAGGTAACGCCATACGCTTTGCTTGAAAGCTTCGGCTCTCCCTGATGCCGTGTCGGTTTCTGGGTGGTGATTCTCCGTACCTTGGGCATCGGTAGATGGCGTGTCTGCAGCAAAGGGGACCTGAAAGTTATATTGATCAAGCAATCCAAGATCAAGGTCCGTGAGACCGACATCGATATCAAAACTGAGGTCCAATATACCACGTGGGGTAGCCTGTCCAGAGAGAAAAGATTCAAATAGCGGCATGTTTCGAAAGTAGTCTGGCAGAAACGGGTTCTGACCAGGCGTATCACCAAAGGATTGGATGGAGTTATCGAAAAAGGCCATGGATGATGTATGGTCTTGATGTTCAAACTGAGGGTCCATCGGAACAAGCCCGTTACCGGCAGTGGGCGGCGGTTGCATGCTGTTCATAACTGATGCGTTCGCTTCTGATCCTCTGCGCGCAGCTGAGTTGTGGAATGGCTCTGGTGTCTGTGAGGTTGCAGACGCCGATGGATTCGCACTCCCGCCCTGACCCGGCAACGATGAGGGGTAATCGTAACCATTAGACAAATCAAGTAGGTCCTGCGCCGCATGAACAGCATCAATTTCATGAACCTCATTTTCGTCTCCAGCAAGCGCATCTGGCACCCTACAGGGTATCTTTTTCTTTTTGCAACGACTACATGGCTTTTCGTCTTCACACCGGAGATGGCTTTGCGAACAAGCCTCGCAGGCTTGGACTACTCTTGTGTCGCGGGAAATTTCGCGCTTCTGTCGCTTGCTGGCAGGTTCTGTATCGTGGTTTGCTACATGTCGCTTGAGCAAGTCACTGTAGCAAGTCAGATGAGTCTAGGGACGACGAAGAAAAAACAGCAAAGAAATTTAAACCCATCAGCATAAGGTACTACTTACATACGGGCAAAACCTTTGGAGCAGACTGGGCAGATATACGGCTTGGACTTTGTGTCTGTTCAAATTGAGTTAGTGTGGAGTTAAAAGGTTATGTGGAGTCACGAATGTCGTATGCAAGAACACAGCGGTCTTGTTGGCATTGGAACAAGAGCGTGCGGATACCTTTGGGGCATGTTGCGAGCAAAAGGAGGCTGAGAATGCAAGGGCTTGGGTGATGGGCTGTCCAAGTCGGTCGCCCGCAGTAGGCGGAGGATGATTCAAGGGTCTTCTCGCATGTCCACCCCCCTTGAGCTTTGTCACGTCTCCGCGGGTGCTTGGGACAAAAACTTACGCGCTCTCACATGTCGCGTGAGGTGGTCTGCTCGGGTGAAGGAGCGCTTGCACGTGCTGCACTGGAACAGGCGCGCGTGCTCGGCCTCTACTTCGGCATGAGCAGGTAGCGGCTTTGGCTGGGGCGGGCTGGCCTGCATCATGGAGCCTGTTGCTATCGGGAGGGGACGAGGAGGGACAGCATCGGGGGAGGGAAGTGGAGGGAGATAAGGTTGGTGTGTGGGGAGAAAATGCGGAGTCGGCGGCTTGGGTGCATGTCGACACGCCGCGCCCGGGCCCCGGCTCTTGTCCGCGGCTCCTTGCTGCCAGCCCCGTTTGAGCGAGCCGACCGCGTCCTCAGACATGCAGGCACATTTAGTTTCACATGGACTCCCGATCCAACCGCGGAGCCTTCTTGGCCTTTTTTCTTTGTTGCCATTTCAACCGACTGTTGCAGCGGCACCCGGGGTTCCAGATGCTGCCCGCTGGCGCGTACCAGCAATATGCAAAACGTAAGACGCAGGCGACCGTTGTGGTTAAGCGCCATAAGACGCGTATCTGGCTTCAGACTCCCCCCACATCACGACTTTCGCCATGGCAGAACGCCGGGATCACGCAGGTCACCGACTGAGATGGGTAAAGCTTCCAAAGCATCCGCATTGTCAACGGCACTTTTGTTACTCTATCGTCGACGCTCTAGGCCGTGGTGACCACAACACGACGATTGCCACAGGCATATTGAACAATATCTACCACACCCGTCCGCAAAGCCATATCAACCATCCCCTTTGCTTTTGCTGCAGTATACCCAAGCCACCTCCATAGCCATGGCTGTTCCTCCAGTCTACTTCTTTTCCCATGGCTCGACCATGATGCTTGGCGAGGAATCAAAGTCTGCCACCTACTGGAAGGCCTGCGGTGATGAAGCCCTCTCGCACGGCTTCAAAGGCGTCATCATGATGGGCGCCCACTGGGACGCCCGCGGTGTGAACCGCATCGATGTCTCCATGAACCCCAAGCCCGCCAAGTCACCAGTCGCCTATGTCCACCCTCGCAAGTACAAAGACTACGAGCTTGTGCCAGACCTCGAGAGCGGAAAGAAGTGCATTGCCGCCCTGAGGGAAAAGGGCATCGACGCCCGGCCAAACGAATCGTTTGACTGGATCCACGACACATATCTCATCCTCATCCGCATGTTTCCCGAAAAATGCCCGCCCACCACCATCATTAGCATGAACTCGCGCTTCGACCCGCATCTGCACGCCCGCGTTGGTAACATTCTCGCCAAGTTCCGCGACGAGGGATATCTCATCATCGGAACCGGCGGCGCGGTGCACAACCTCTACCGCAACCACTGGGGCCAGATGCTCAAGTACTCGGACAACTTTGCCCAGCCATACCCTCCCGAAGCCCCTATGCTCGAGTTCCGCCAGTGCGTTGAGGATGTTTTCATCCGTTGCTGCAGAAAGGGCGCGAAAAAGGGCAGTCTCACCCGCGGCATCACCCGGCTGATGAAGCATCCCATGTTCAGGGATGCACATGCCACAGATGACCACTACATGGCCGCATGCTTTGTCGCTGGCGTCGTGGACGGAAGCAAGAAGGACACCGACGAGTGTGAACTTGGTGCTGAAGACTGGGAGTTGGTCAATATGTGCAATAGTCAGTTCAAGATTGGCAGGTGGACTTAGAGAGTGGGAATGAATACCCATGGCGTTCTTTTTCTGGTTTTGGTCCGTTTCATGTATCTTCATCAATCAATTTCTATTTTGACCTAGTTTCACCCATGCTTGATCAGTACTCCCGTTTGTTGCTTCAGTCAAAGGTGCTTATTATATTATCCAAAACTCCGCATGGTATACTTGTGTGAGCTTATTGCTCGACGCACAGCGCCACAACACAACTATTGGCAGAACTTTGATTAAGTACGCACTGACTATCACTCCACATACATAGATCAAGGCTAGATAGAAAGTGTGCAAAAACTCAAGCAAGATCATTTCTCTATACATAAATTATATCAATCATTCCACTTCGAATCCCAATACCCTATTTACATGCATCCAAACCTCTATTTCGGCGGCACAATCGGCAGAGTGACATAGTTGACCGCCTTTTCACTAAAGTGCAGATGGTTCCAGCCCGCAAACTTCTCCTTACTCCTATCTTCGGGATGATTGTGCTGGAAAATGCCACTGCCTTGTGTATCACCACTGCTGACTTCAAATACAATCTTGCCGCCCTTCTCCACGATGACATTGGTCGGCCAAATCTCCACGTCAACAGCGTACACGTCGCCAGGGATCACGGGCTGCACATCAGTGCTGAAGTAATCCCTCCATGGCAGGTACTCGCGGTGCTTGGGATGATCGGGGTTGGTCTTGCGGAGGCTGACACGCAGCCATCCTTTGGCAAGCGGTATAGGGTCGCCTGCGGTACCAGTATAGTGGACTTCCTTGCCCTCGGGTGAGATGTAGCGCAGAGTAAGGAAAAGATCAATGTCGCTAGGTGTTTCGCATGTCGGGTGAGCCGAAAGCGAGACGTTCAAATGGGCGACAATATGTCCCGTGATCTCAGTCTCTTCTTCGAATGGGGCAGTGGTAAACTGGAGTAGCTTTTGGTTGTCCAGCGTGCCGAGCGCCTCATACGTAAGCTTCTGTGGCCTGTTGGTGATGGGTTGAACTTGAGTCAAACCCTGCGATGGAGTGAGGTAAAACTTTGTGTACCGAGTTCGGGCGATAGGCCACTCGTTCTCAGTCCGCCTCTTGTACACCTTCTCCTTCTCGGCATCGTCAAAGCCCACGTCGCCCTTGCGGAGGACCATGTCAACTGGGGGAAGCTTGCCCTTTACCGACCAGCCGACTCGGTCATCGCCCTTGAGGAAAGCATCAAGGAAGCTTCGTTGTATCTCAACTTCTTCCTTGTAGTAAAAGGGCAGATCGTGCCTTCCAGTGATCATCCGAAGGTATTTGAACTCAGATCCAGCATGAACGTAGCCTTCAATATTGCCACGAAGGTGGAGCAGAATGCCGCCCCAGTTGCCGACTGAGAGTAGTGGCACCTCAATATCGCTCATGTCATACTCTTTGCTTGCATAGTACAGCTCATCGCGGTACTTGAACTTTGCGGTATCGATAGTCTGATCCTGTCTGTTCTTTTCGCGCACCTCTTCGGATAAATTTCCGTCGACTGTGTCTGGTCCCCAGTTTCGTTCTGCGCGACCTGGGCGACCATACTGGTTCGTAATGACTTGTCGGTTCCTAGGAGCATATGGTGAGCATTTAGGCTCTTTGAGAGGGGATCCATGTGAAACTTACCACCAGAAATCGATGAACTTATTACTCAAGATACCTCCATGGCGGCATCTGTCTCGGTAATAGTCACTCATACCCTCCCACGGTATTATCGCAGCTAAACCCTTGGGCTTACGCGCCGCTACACGCCATTGCGAACCAGCGTAGTAGCTAATGCCCAACAAACCAACCTTTCCAGATGACCAGGGCTGTTCGGCTGCCCACTCGACAACGTCGAAGAAAGCCTCGCTAGTTCCTCTGGACATGGTGTCCAAGAAGCCTGGGGACTGACCCAGTCCACGCTCATCAGCGCGCACAATGATGTAGTCGTGCTTCGTCCAGAAGCCTGGGTCTGGGGTTTCCCATGCTGAGTGGTCGGAATGGTGCTCGGGGTTCACCTCTGAGTATGACTTTCCATGGAAACTGTAGAGCGTTAGTTACAGCGCACAGTGGTAAGAAGCTATCTGCTTACTCTTTGTAGTGAATGTCTTTTCCGTACGGTCCGTAAGTCACCAACACAGGAAGTTTTGTGCCCTCCTTGGTTGATTTCGGGCGGTAAACATTGCAGCGTATAATGCCTTTTGAAGATGTCTTGAGCGGAACTACAGCATTCTCCTCGAAAATGTAGGGGAACGATGATTCGTCGACGGTGTGCGCGTCTTTGACTTCCAGCTGCTCAGACATGGTGGCGGTTGTGATGAGGTATGAAAAGACTCTGCCTGCCAGACAATTTGGATATAAAAGACTCGTTGTAATGCATTGTGAGTATCGGTGCCGACAACGCGCCGCTGACCAAGAGCAGCGCTTAGAGGGGCAGACTCGGAATGTGGGGGACTATCCTGCACCTATTTGGTGCGTCTAGCGTAGGTCGCGTCGCAGAATGCCCCGCTAGTGGCGGGACGGGTTCCGTGCCTGAGCATTCGTACAAGCCTCACTAGTCGAGATCTGCTCCAGTGATGCTTGAGGCTCGCACCATTCGCTTTACCATAGAGCCAGCAATCACGTTGCGACTTATTCTCCTTCGAGGCATATGTTGAGGCAGAGAAAGACATGTTTCATTGGTAGTTATCTTTACAAGACAATAGCGTAGTTGCCTCTATGTCGACTTTGGCACGCCCTCCATGGTGCCGTAGTCTTCCTTCAACACTTCTCCATTGACTTCTACAGGCTTGCACTCCTGGAGAACGTACATCATTCGTCCCCAAGATGTCGAGCTCAAGTTCCTCCAAGCATGCATTGTGCCTCTTTGGATCGCAACATCTCCTCTGTTCATGCGTCTTGTCTCTCCCGAATCCAGCACCAACTCCATTTCGCCCTCCAACACGACACCATAATCCAGTGATACAGTCCGGTGCATCGGCGACAGATGGCCAGGCGCCACATCCACAAAACGGAGGACCGTACCCCCAGACACAACTAGACCAGGAGCGCTCTCCAGATAGGGCTTGTAGACGTCCAGGTCGGCGTCCTTGTTCAGGTCAACAGGAAACCCTTTTGTGACGTATCCCAGTCGAAATTCTGCATTTGGAATGGGATCAACTTTGTGCTCTTCAGGAACAGCATCAGAGAAGATGGCTTTCTTTGTAGCAGGATCGTGAGTTGTAATGAAGCGGTTGATCTTGGGGAGATGGTTGGGAATTTCCGTTTTGGAGGCCATGTTTGAGAGAAATTGCAGAATGCGATAATGTAGTATATGAGTATGAAAAATTCGTGGTTCTATTGACTTTGACCTAGGAGGCAAAAATCTAAGAGGAAATTGAGTACTGGCGAAGTAGAACAAGAGAAAAGCTCAAAGCAGAACTATCCAACAATTCATCTACAGTCTTCCGATGTGGAGGGGGTACTGACGAGCGGCGATGCCACTTGCATCTGCCGGCGCAGGGCCGGCGCCTTCCGGGCGGGGTCTTACTGCACATATGGCGCATTGGGATCCATGTCAGTGGGGTGAGCGACGGTATGGGACGGCTTCTTTAGTGGGGCGGTGCGTAAGAGGGGTTTGTGGGAGGCCGCTTGCTGATCGTGTTCCCGGGTTTGCTATCGATAGGGTGTGCAGTTGTCTTTACCAAGCTCTACTTCCAGGGTCCTACTGCCCACAACATCAGAAGAGGCACGTTTATGTCTGTTTTGTTGCTTTTGGCCCACGAGTAGGTACAATGGACCCACTCTGGATTCGCCGAGGTAAAAGCAAGGTCTAGACAGAAGCATCTCAACCTCCTTTGGACAGGTCAAGGGCAACCCTATCCCTGCAAAGAGTTAAAGAACCCCACTATTATGCCAGCGATGGTCAAAAATGGAGCATTGGGTAGCCGTTATGAATACCGTGTTCTGTGTCTCGGTCATCTCGGCCTTTGATTACAATACCCTGTTGTAGCTGGAGGGACCCGATGTGGGGGAACACCATCCGAAATATCCACTTCAAACTCCACACATCGACAGCCATCGCAGCTGCGGTCCTAATTCTAGGTAGGAGTCGGTGAGAATAAGCTGTTACTACTTTGTTAGATATCGAGGATCGTAGCTTTGGCCGCTTACACCTTTCACCAAAAACAACTCAACAACCCGTGCTCTACCATCGCAATGGCGGACAGCTACGCCTCGCATTTTGGCATCAACAACATCCCTTACGGGGTTGCGAGCTCCTCAAAGCGGACAAGTCCACAGTGCGTCACGCGCATCGAGGATCAAGTCATCTTTCTTGCAGAACTCGCCGAGCACGATGCGTTCAAAACAATTGCAGCACCGCTATCCTCCATCTTTCGCGAATCCACCTTAAACACCTTCGCCGCGCTCGGAAAAGACATACAGGCCCAAGTGCGGTCTGCAATCCAAGAAACCTACAAGAGCAATTCACACAGCAGTTGCTCAGAACACATTAACGACGTGACGCTCCACTTGCCAGTTCACATTGGCGACTTCACAGACTACAGCGCGTCAGCAAACCATGTTCTCAACGCCGGAGAAGCTGTTATGGGAGTTCGATCATTCCCACCTGCATTCAAAAAGTATCCAGTGGGGTACGCAGGTCGGTGCTCGTCCATCACTCTATCAGGAGCACCAGTCACTAGGCCTTTGGGCCAGTTCATCGAAGCCTACACCGTCCCCGAAAAGAAGATCATATTTGGCCCGTCTCGGGGGTTGGACTATGAGATGGAGGTCGCTGCGGTCATTGGTAAACCCGTAGAGCCAGGCACATTCCTTAATGCAAAAGATGCCGATGAACACATCTTCGGACTGGTTTTGTTGAACGATTGGAGTGCAAGAGACATCCAGGGGCTAGAGATGAATCCTCTGGGTCCATTTAACGGAAAAAACTTTATGACTTCCATTACGCCATGGGTCGTTACGCTGGAGGCATTGAAACCTTTTGAAGTGTCTGCACCAGAGCGAATGGAGCCTGTTGCTGCCTTCATGGACGACCCCAAAAGCACAAACTACAACATTCAGCTGGAAGGTCAAATCATCCGAAACGGGGTCAAGACAACAACTTGCAAGGTTGGCTTTGAGACAATGTACTGGACATTCAGACACATGATTGCGCACCACACAATTGGCGGTTGCGGGCTTCGCTCGGGAGACTTGGTAGCCAGTGGAACAGTATCGGGCGAGCAAAAGCATGAACACGGGTGCTTGCTTGAGCTTACGAAGAACGGCAAGGCTCCTACCCAGTTGAGCGACGGGACTGAGCTTCGCTTCCTTAATGATGGAGACGAAGTGAGATACATTGGTGTACTTGGCGATGGCAGCGCGGGAGTCGGATTCGGAGCATGTGTCGGTACTGTGAAACCTGCTCGACAGATATGAGAGCTTCTGGGGTATTCAAGTATATTTGTTTCTATTCTTGATGGTTCGAGCCAAAACCAGGCAGTGATGACATTGCAAGCTCTTCGCAGCGGAGCTATTCAGTTGATTTTGAAGGTAGTCCAGATTAGTTTCACCACACGTCTGCGAAACAAGCATGGAGTTTGACCAATGAAGCGACGGAAGTAGCCATATCTCTGACCCATCTTGTGATGAGGTGATTGCCATGGATTCCATCTTGCCTCGTCAATCTTGAAAGAGTGAATGTAATTTAATTTCGCCTAAGAGGTTAACAGCCCTAGTCATGAATCGCAGTGAAGTACTAGCTCCTTAGTCAGCGATGGAGATAGTGAAGGAGATGTTACAATATTCACTGAATCCCCCGAGAGTAAATCTGGCTTTACAGATTCCTTTCAGCTAGATAGCTAACCACATTAATTACTGAAGGACCATACACTCGCCAAAATCGATGCGCGCTTTAGTCAAAGAGCAGCTCCTGAGGTGCGATGACTAAGACTAGTTCAGAAAATGGCTAATCAGAGCTAACAACTCGTGTAATAGAAGCCGCCAGTTTGTTTAGGTTACATCACCGTATATATAATGAATTATTTTATTTGTACATTCCACAGCAATATCACCACGAAGAGTAAAAAGGAAAGCCTACAGAGGTGCAAAAGAGTTTGACAATGGTTGCTCAAACAAAAAAAAGAAGTTTTCAAGGTCGTGCCCGGGTTCTTCTCAATGTTAGGGATTGTAATCACTTTAGAGGTCGTAGAGAGATGTCTTACCGAACCGGGGTTATCAGAATATTGAGAAATCAAAATCTGAAGTGATAACCACTACCTAGAATCGAATGAGCGCATGCTTAACGCACATCGGATGAGAAGGAACGTACACTACACAACCTATGGATGCTTCAAGTGGTGCAATATGACAGGTTTCTCAGTTACACAATTCATGAAGCTCTGCTCAATGGCATTCGGCCCATAGGATAGCTGGTGTATATCGATGTTGATGAGTCGCCAAAGCTATGACGCGTAGACTTTTGCAAGTCCCCATCGTGGTGGGGCAGTTCGTCTTCAAGGCCAGAAAGGAGGGGCACAAATCACCGACCCCGACAACCCTACTCCACAACTAGTAGAATATGTTCGCGGCAACGAACGCAGTTTTTCCAGAGCAGCGAGAAAGGCTTTATGCAATAAATGCACCAATCTGGAGTGGGTCTAAGAACCCTACTAATATGCAAATCTTGATAGCGCACGTATCACAATTAGGGCATGGGGTAGCCATTACGCATGGGTTATATGAGGCACTAGGCTGTGGCAAACAGTCCTCACAACAGTTTAGCTTTCTTTTTCTTCATCACGCTGCCAACCAATGCTGAGGCATCCAAGACCTAGGTGTCTGTAAACCAAAAATCATGTCGAGGAGATCTTGGCTACTAGACATAGACGGTACCGGCTAAAGTATGCACTATAGAGCTGCTACTGCTCCTGCGCTTTACCAATGTTGCTGCTCAATGGCCAAGTCGCAGAGCAGCTGTTGATATATTAAAAATCATTCTGTGTGTAATTAGGTGTAGACTTGTTGATCGTATTCAAAGTGATTTCTTGCGTTTCAACTACGCAGAGCATTCGTCAATAGCAAGTAGTAGTCAGTCTACAGATGCATGTTTCCAGACTTACTGGTGATGCTAGAATCAGCTGAATAAGGCTGTCGGACGTGTCGAGCAACGCAGGAACAGTCGCTGAGCTAAAATATTAAGTAGTCATTTTACTCAATCTTATATAAATATTGGATTAGGTCTTGGTTATTCTTTACGCGAAGTTATCTACGACGTATACCACCAAGCACAAGTGAGTTATTCTCGTTGCGCGAGGGTACGTTTTTTACAAGACTAAAAAAAAGTGGTCTCAAATCACACAGCTTGGCAAACCTCATTTGCCTCAAAACGAAAAAGATGTTCGTCACGGTAGACAAGACTATCTCAGACCAAAAAGAAAGGCTTTTTTGATGCATACGAGTGGGGAGGATCGAACTCCCGACCTTCTGCGCTTTATATCTGTTTAGAAGATGTAAAGCAGACATCATAACCACTAGACTACACTCGCCAGCTGTTTTTCGATGGACGAATTTCAAATTTCAAAATTTATGAAGTTTGCAAACAAGCTGTGGGAAAGCAGACCCACCCGAAGACATCACTACGTTATGCTCAGTTGGGTTAAGATTAAACATAGCATCTCGACATTATAACTTCCTGGCAGTCGTGCCATCACAAAGTCGTTGGCATGTTACAGGCGACAACTAAGCCCAGAAGTCGTGCAAGGGAAGACGAGAATAGGGAGAAGATGAAAAGTTGTTTTGAGAAGGGGATTGGGGGCCAAATGTCTAGAATACGAGGAATGGCAGTACTCCGCACCGTCATAGCCGTAAACTCCGTTCAACCTCAGGCCCACCACGGCCCAGTCTCACCCACCGTACACACGCACACCGGCACCGCCCACCATGTCGCAGCTTCTCTTCACACGAACGCCCGCGTTGCGCAGCGTAGCACAGCGGTCGATTCCCCGCCAGTTCCAAGCATCCTACCATAGACAGGCACCTCCGAAGATGGCCTCGGGCGCTGCGCCCATTCGCACTCTGCTGCGCCAGACGACGCTGCGGGCAAGCGCGATAGCAGCACAGCGCACGTCGTTCCCGGCGTCGACGCAATTCTCAGTCCAGGCGTATGCCCAACAGCGCGCGCGCTCGCCCTCGCCGCCCCCGCCTTACCAGGCACGCAACACATCGATACTCGCGGCGCCAAACCAATGGACCCGCTTCAGCTCACCGTACAACACCCTCTCTTCCGTCCGCACATTTACTTCCACTCCACGCGGGAAACTCGCTTCGGCTTCTTCGGCGCCAGCAGCCGATGCCCCCTCGTCGCTGACGCCTGAAGCGCAAGAAGCAGTCGATGCGGCCATCGAGGAGATACAGGAACTGTACGGTACAGCCAGGGATGAGTTTGAGATTGCGTCCGAGGAGAGCGAGAAGAACACAACGTATGCGCCCGACGACCGGGCTGCTGCGCGAGAAGAGCTAGATCGATTGTTGGAGTATTATCGAGGCGTTGTTGAAGGAGAGGATCGTGCGGTTGCAGACGAGGTGAAAAGGAGAGTGGGACAGAGGATTCGAGAGCTAGAACAGGCTGTTGTGGCCATGGAGGAGGCGGCTATGCATGCAGACTAGACGTGCAAAAGCATGGCATCACTTCGATTATGGCATTACTGGTTTTTCTTATGTTGGTTGCGATCCCTCAAATGGCACAGACTATGCCAGGCGCATTAGGTTTCTCTTAGCTGCTGTAACTTTACTCGAAATCTCTATAAGTGGACAAACGCTCAAACTCGGGCAAGGGATGACGCGGGCGCCTGTCTTGCCCACCATGCAGCACGGCATCGAGCTCGTCTCTAAACTGAGTCGGGTGCGATGGTCGTGCGTACACATGTTTTGGGCGACTGGGATTTGTCCAGTCGCCCCTGCCCTGCTCTCCCTCCATTTCCTCTCTTAGGATCTTTACTTGCTTCTTCATCTCAACCCACAGCTCTAGCCTGTCCAAGTCGGAGCCTGAGCTCGATTCCACGTCACTCGGGCCACCTTGATGGGCCCTCCGCCCAAAGTTGGCATGAAGAGTACCAGTACCTAGTTTCATAGGATCCTGGGGACCCGCCCACCTCTCCGCCTCACGCTCCGCTTCGGCAGCGCTCTTGCCTCCACGAGCGGCGATTGCCAGGAGAGTAGCAACAAAGGCCTCCTGCATGTAAGCGAAAGAAAACTTTGGAGTGATTTCTGCAATCTTGGCGCAAAGCTCGTTAGGAAATTCAAGGTCCTTGTTGTCTTTGAGTTTGTTTTGCCAAAACTGAGCATACTGGACACGCTGGTCGTAGTCGGGATTCGGGAAGTAGTACTTGCGATCGAAACGGCTGGGCCTTTTTGAAATACCTGGGTCTAGTCTGTCAAGGTGGTTGGTAGAGCCGACCATGAGGATGCCGTCATTGGACTTGAGACCGTCTACTTCATTGAGGAAGTAGGACCGTAAACTGTCCTTGACGATAGAATCCAGGTCCTCGAAAACGAGGTAGCAGGGCGCTTCCTGGCGGGCTTTACCGAAGATGGCCTTTAGAGAGTATTCAGGGCCGGCAAAAGAGCTCAACGAGCGAACGTAGAGGGTAGGCACAGCGAGTCTGGAGTCGCCGTTGGCGCCTCGTTGATAGAGACTATGCATCATGGCCTTGATGCTGATGGTCTTACCGTTGCCTGGCGGGCCGTAATAGATGACGCCACGCTTCCATGGGACTTTGAGGTCTTCATAAGTCTTGCGGCCGTCAAAGAAGTTTTCCACGTCGGCGATGAGGGCTTTCTTCATATCCTCATCTAAGATGACGTTCTCCCAGCTACTTTTTTGCACAGAGTTGTACAACTCGGCGCTCTTTTCCCAGTACCCACCGTCAAAGACCCAGACCTCGTTGTGCAGTTCAGACCCCCACGTAGTGGCATCCTTTATCAGCTCGTCCACCTTATGCTCCGCATTGGACAGGATGTAGTACATGACAGTAACGGGGTATGATGCGAAGCCATCGCGGCCTTCGGCAAGGTACACTATAGCTTCTTGGTCCTTCCATTTGTACATGTATTTGCCAAAGATGACGCGCTCGACCATGCGGCCTGTGTGGGCATCGAGTCTCCTCGCCGGCGGGACGTAGACTCGCTGCTTCACGCCAGGGCCGTACACTGGGTCTTTGACAACGTCTTCGAGGGGGGTGGCTGTTGCAAAGCCGGCCGCGGCGTATGCGAGCAGATTGAGCTTGCCTTGGGGCGCGACAACGAGGTCGAGGTCGGGGTACTGGGACCGGATTGCCTCGATGAGCACAATGTCAGTGTTGACGCGTTTGGCCGACGAGTGGTCGAAGTAGGAGAGGCTCGCCATGTCCTCATGGGACGCCGTGTTTGCCATGGCAGACTGCGAACCGTTCTCGCGTTGAGCTGCACGCTGGTGCTAATGGGAGTGTGTGAAGGGCAAAATCAAACCACGCAGACCGGTTGTGCAAACCAGCTGTGAGGATGTTAGAAAGCGTTGTTGGTGTCTACACGCGGTTGCCTGAGCTCCGGGTAGCTTGGGGCTTCCCCGCGTCCGGCACCGATCGACACCCCCATTACGTAGCGCGTGCCCCATGCTGGAATCCGCCTCAACACCATCACACCCGTCGCCATGCTTAGACACCAGCTTCATCACAGCGCTCATCCTGGTCGGCAGACCCAACGCATACTTGTTGACCTTGTCTCCGACTACTCATACCTATGCCCTCCCAGGCCTGCTCTGCTAGCGAAACGCGCCAAGTTGATACCAAGCCGGGATCCAGCGACAAGAAACGCCACCTTTCTGCCCTGGTCCGCCTTGTTGCGACGTCGTTGAATGTCTCCCACTTTAGAAGGCCATATTCAGAAGTGCGCATCATACACCTGCCCTAAGGCCGAACGCTATCTTCGCAACAAGCCTTTGGACGAGCATCTGACCGTGTTGGATACGCTACCAGGAATCGTTTGCGTGATGAATAAGCTCAAGGTAAAAGAAATTTGCGCACTGCAGCATTGTGGAAAGAAGAAGACGGCGACTCACTCAGACGGCTCAACCACCAGAGGGAATCGGGGCTATTCAGCCTCGAGAGGATTGCGTCTAGACGGGTCTATCAGAGGCTAGATGGTGCATTATAAAGTTACTGGTAGGCCTCGGGAATCGTTTTGGCGTCCTGTAGGTGACGACGGCTGCTCTCCGCTTTTCCAGCATCCGACCTCGGGCTCGCTCTTACGCAGGGACGAAGTGGAGTCCTCAGATCTCACCCCTCCACCACCCAGTTGGACCCTTTGTTTCGCGTTTCCAAAGGTATCTGTAAGAGAGCTCAAGCCTGAGACATGACAAAGTCATATCGGAGAACTTTCCCGGTCCTCTGCCATCTACGTGTTACACTCTGAATAAGAGAAATGCTTCATTCAAAAGCAATCCGCTCGACATGCCAAATGGTAGAGAACGGGCGCTGCACTACACACTGTCCCATACTTGCTACATACAAAACTGCAAGATATTACAATTGCTGAATTGTGGTCAATGTCGCGATAGACCTGCGCACGGTATTAGCCTAAACGGCTACTTTTTGCATGTGGCGCAATCTCACCACGTCTCACGCACAGTCGACAATGTTCGTATGCACATTTATCAGGTAAGTAACGGAAGCGGCACGGCGGCATGCAGGTCGAAATGATTTGACAGTCGACCCCCGTTCGTCCGGAGAGCGCAGCAGCCAGTGCGCGTCTCAACCATGTCTTCTAGCGCCCATGGCAGGCCAGACTAAGCTATGCTCCACTTGCGGCCCCGGAAGGCGAACAAGCCTGCGACTTCAGGCCCTACGCTAGCATTCCCCATCCCGCTATTAATGCAACATTTTTCCAGCCGCCATTCCGCTGAGGCAGAGACGGTGAGACAAAACTTTTACCTCAAGTTGGCGCAGGCCATGATTGGCTGGAGCCGCTGGCGCTTTGTCATGGTATGGGAAAACATGCTCGTCGAGTTGCCGAGACTCTTGGACAAAGCTTGGTCGCCCAATCTCACGCACAATGCCGTCAGACCCTGCGATCCGCGTTCTTTGGACCTCGATGACCCCCAAGGGCAAACGGCGCATTTCCCCAACTAAATTGATGGTGCAGCGGCAAGAGTATTGTCGTCTGTGTTCAACACGAACGGAGCCCTGGGAAATGGTTGTGCGACAATGTGGCGTCGTTCCCCTGCAAAAATGGTGACCCGCCAGACCCAGTATCCCAGCTCCTCGGAGAGGAGGAACGCCTGTCCACCTCTCAAACTCTTCCATACGTTATCCACCCTGTTTCGCGACTAGCTGTTCTTAGCCAAAAGAGCGTTGGTGCGTGAGCTCCACCTCTAGGCGCCCTTCTTTTCGCAGGGCCTTCCTCAAGGGTAGACCTGCAGTCAGACCGCCGGGGCGCAAATCACCAAGCAGTCCGTGTGCTACTTCGTGTACTACTTCGGAACTCTTTGTTGTGCTCAACAATCCCATTCTGTTAAAGGAGAGAGTAAAAAAAGGAGAGACAAAAAGACACAATGCTCAAAACATGCTGACATAGAGTTCCTTAGCCACGAGTAGCTATGATGTAATGCTTAGGACTCGGAGTTACAATGTTTAGTTCTCCGCGTCATGACCAGCCTCAAGCTGCTCATCTATACGCGACAGAGTACAGCTAGGGACAGTTGGCGCACCAATCGTGATCTTCTTTGTTGGCGTCCTTTCGCCCTCGGTTAAGGGAGTTCTTGGTGCCGATCTCACGGCGCAGGTGGCTTCGACTGACATTTTCGTCGTTCGTCAGCTAACCGTGCCCTCATTAGGTCGAACATCAGTGGAGACGCATGCTGGCCTTTTACCCGGCCTGGAGAGGCGTCTATGGGGAACTTCCATGAGTGGTCCGTTTTAGCTCTTGTTTGGGGTCATATTACCTACCCTTAGTCGCGGGGCTAGGGCCCGTATGGGACGACGGCTCATGGCGCATCGACGTGCGCCATGCGCGTCCTGGTGGTGCATAGCCGTTTATTTGGAAATATATATTAGTCTCTCCCCTCCCCTCTCAACCCCAGACTTTTCCCTTCATCAGCCTTGAAAGGTAGTCGTCGGACCAAATAGCACGTCAACTCGCCTTTACACACATTACTCGACATCATGGCGACAGCTCGTGAACACAACGACGTCGAGGTAGGCTGCCGCTTCCACTGCACGAGGCTTTTCTGAGTCTAATCACCATGGTTACAGCGTGGCACCAGTCTCGAGAAGGGCACAAACGGTACCAGTGCCATTGATCACGCCGGCGCAATGCCCAAGCAGAGGACACCGTATGACTATGGCGGCAACCCTCTCGCCCACGTTGCTACCAACGACCCGGAACTCCGTCTCGCTGCGTTTGGTGGAGAATTCCAGCCCGGTCTCTACCGCCCACCGAACCGCAAGTTTGCCAACCCTGCTCCCCTGGGTCTCTCGGCTTTCGCCCTTACCACTTTTGTCCTGTCCTTGATCAACGTCAAGACGCGTAGTATTGGCTCACCAAACATTGTCGTAGCGCTCGCGTACGGCTATGGTGGTCTTGTCCAGCTTCTGGCTGGTATGTGGTATGTATTGTTGTTTACAAAGCACTTAAACCATCACCATCTGACACGCAAGTAGGGAAATGGCTGTTGGTAACACATTTGGTGCTACCGCGCTCTCATCCTACGGAGGTTTCTGGATCGCTTTTGGCATTGTCCTTACTCCCGGTGTCTTTGAGATTGAGGAGATTCTTGTCAAGAATGGCGATTTCTTCAACTCGTTTGGTCTGTTCCTGATGGGATGGTTCATCTTTACCTTTATCCTTTTGCTCTGCACCCTGCGATCCACTGTCGCCTTCTTCTTCCTGTTCTTCACTCTCGACATGGCCTTCCTTCTCCTCGGCATTGGTTACCTCCAGGCCGACGCTGCTGGCCCACAACAGTCTTGCATTACTGCCGGAGGAGCCTTTGGCCTTATGGCTGCTTTTGCTGCCTGGTATAACGCGCTTGCGGGTATTGCCGACAGCTCCAACAGGTATGTTCTTGGACTCATCGTCCGTCAGCTCCGAAACAACATGCTAACAATTTGCCTTGCAGCTTCTTCGTTATTCCCGTCGCCCATTTCCCCTGGTCGGAGAAGGGCCGTGAGCGTCGCAACAAGGTTGACAACTCGGTTGCTCGCGCCGAGGCTGGCCACACCGCCTAAACAGCCGTATTATAGAGTTAATGAGTTCGATTATTGTGTTGCTTGTCAGCGCCTCATAATACGAGTATGGGTGGGGAAAAAGAAAGAATGTTTGTCATGGAAGGACCAGCATGCAACTGTGTTCGCCGAGATTCACGAATCATACATACCAAGCTGCATCGGGGCATGCACACACCACGCCAACTGTTGTCGCCCAACGGGCGATCATATTTGTTTTACACCGCTTTTTAATTATCGAGTTCGAATACCCAATGCTTGATCCCTTTTCTAATCGCAGAACATAATCGTTTCAAACAAACCGTATCAATCCCGTTCAAGTGTGAAGCTACTACAAATTACACACGTATACACTCTACGCGCCTCTGACGTGCGCCATGGCTGTTGCCATGGTCTAAGCCAGCGCGCCATTTGTCATGGAGCCGTTTCTTTCGCCCATCTTAACATATTTCTTTTCTGACCCCATACCCCATACTTTCGCACCGTCTAGGTTTGGTATCAATAACTCTAGCACGCGCGGCAAACAAGCGGGGAAGTGCTATCCAAGATTGGGCCGAGGCTGGGCTGAAGTCAGCGGCTGTCCGCCTTGTTTGCCCGCACACTAGCAGTACTAGTGTGGCTTGTAGTATGTGCCGATGGAGCAGCAGGTGATGATCATGATGACGACGATTTTGTCATGGTGGTGGGTATCACTTTAGTAAGCGGTAGTACGTACATAGTAATAGCAATGATGGCGGTGGTGCCGGAAATAATTGTGGTGCAAAGAGAGGCAAGCAAGGCTAGCATGACGCGATGGCAAGCATAAGCGTAGTTGTTCAAGTCAATGATGACAATGGCTAGTACAGATGACCATACCATGGTGAAGATATGGTTCACGTCTGTGCTGGCGCAATAGCCAAATCAATAAACTAACACTCCAAACATCTACACTCGACATCTCAAGATTGCTACAGGGCTGGACGGGAGATGTCTGGTTATTATTTTTATGTATAATGCATCTAGTCTATACACTACCATTGGACTTTTGTACAGTACCGTTCGTTTGGATGCCCTCGACGGACTCACCCCATATCTGCTTGACCAGTTGCTTCTTATTAATCTTGCCCATGGCATTCCTTGGAATGGTATCCACCACCTTCATCTCTTGGGGAATCTTGTAGTTTACAAGTATCTCCTTCAACGCTCGCCTCATGTCGAGTGCAGACCATGGCTTACCTCCTTTGCCTGCAGTCTTGCCTTGCTCCGAAAGTACCACGACAGCAGCAACCTTTTGGCCCCAGGCTTCTGAAGGTAGGCCGACGACTGCGACCTCATCGACCTGGGGGAGGGAGAGCATCTCCCGTTCAATTTCGAGTGCAGAAACCTTCTCTCCGCCAGTCTTGATGATATCGGCTGATTTACGGCCATGTATGAAGTAGAGGGGGCCCTTTGCCCATGGCTGATCGCTCTTGCCCGCCCCGTCGACGTTCCTTCGAACTGCTACGTCGCCAGTCTTGAACCACTTGCCCTGTCCGTCTGTATCTTCGATAAATTCCTTAGAAGTAGCTTCAGGGTTCTTCCAATACTCTCTGAAAATGGTCGGTCCACGCAATTGAATCTCGCCCTGTCGCTCACGGCCTGTCCCAGGATCAACCTCGTTGCCTACTTCTATGACTTCTCCAGTATCTGTATCCACAAGGCGCGCTTGCACTGAAGGCAGGGGCCAGCCAACTGAACCATCCACACGGTCGGCAAAGTCGAGGCCGCACGAGAGCGCCATGCCGACCTCGGTCATGCCGTAGCGCTCGAGCAGCACGTTGCCTCCACTCAGCTCCGTCCACGCCGACTTAACAGGAGTGGGGAGGGCAGCGGAGCCTGATATGTTGAGGCGCATATTCGAGGGGTGGAGCGCAGTCTTTGCTGCGGCCTGCAATTCAGGCGAAAGGTTGGGATAAGAGGCAAGTAGGCGAGTGTAGATGGTTGGGACCACAGTTAGGAAGGTAATGGGCTTCTTCGCTGGATCAGGGTTTGGCAGAAAGGGGGCAGCCAGACGCTCCCAGGCCGCTGAGGCATTGAAGGGGAATTGGAACTCAATTGTACTGCCAGCGAAGAGGGGCGTGAGCAGTGCGTTGACTGTGCCGTGGATGTGGTGGAGAGGGAGCACGTGGAGTAGCACGTCCTTGGAACTGTAGTTCCATGCCTCGAGCAGGGAGCGCGACTGGGCTGTCAGCACGTCCTGAGGGAGCAGCACGCCCTTGGGGCGATTGGTGGTTCCGGACGTGTAGAGCATCATGCCTCCCCGGTTGCTGACGGGCTCCTCGAGCGTAACATAATCGTCCGTCTTGCCCATCATGATCTTGTCCTGCTTGTAGTTGATGGGCTTGGTCGTCATGCCTTCCTTGAGCACCTCGTCGGCCTGGCTTTGGAACTTTTCAGACGAAAGCAGCATGAGCGATTCGCTCTGGTCGATGATGTAGCGCAGCTCATGGGCGGGAAAGGCGGGCGACAGCGGGACGGCGATTGCATGTGCGGCGAGGATGGAGAGAAGCGTCACTGGGTATGGATGAGCTTGTGCATTCGAGGAAGTCTACCGAGGCGGCCAAGAGGAATGCGCACCTACATAGTCATATCCGTTTTCCACCAGGAAGGATATCCGTTGGCCCTCTGCACTGGCGCCGTTGCAGTTGCGCTGCAGCTTGTCCTTTGCGGCGGCCACATCGTTGACGAGCTCTCCATAGGTAAAGGAGCGGCCTGAGAGGGAGTGGATGACGGCCGTGCTGTGGGCATCGTGCTTCTTGAGGGCCTCGAAGATGGGCAGGCGAGGTAGTGTGGACGCCATTCTCACCGTCGGCAGGGGAGAAAATGCAGAGCGAGGGGGGCAATGGGCGTTGAAGGCCGTCAAGGATATTTTGTGCCGGGCGAGGGTGCGCGAGAAAAGGCGTCGCGCCCACATGTCGGTAAGAGATCCGGGATCAGCGCAGGAAGATGCAGGCTGTACGGCAAAGGCAAATGGGTGAGAGATACGGTCTCTGCCCTATGCCCGAGTCATGTTGGCTGGGCGTGTCCGCTGGTCCTGGGCTCATCACAGTCGAGACGGGCAGGAAAAAATGCGTCGTCGCCTGGAGCATGTATTGGTCAAGAGTGTGAGGGGCTTTTGACTGCTCTTCACGCTGTTTTGGCGCTTCAATTGCTCTTCTGGCTGTGCTTCATACTGTCGGAATCATGACGCGGGCGACGGCATTCCCCGTGCAACCCCGCCTTGGCGCGCTGTCTCGGCTCGACTTCTGACGCCGACCCATCATATCTCCTCCACCACCACGGCCCGCCCTCTCTTATTGGCTCCTGACCAAAAACCATTGCCCGACTGGGACAATAACATTGTACATGTTCCTCCAGCAAGCCGGCCTCGTGGGAAGGCGCTTCATGTCCACCATGACTCAATCCATGACTCCCATGGAGGATGCTCTGCGAGCAAAGGTGCCCGCCATCTGCCTCCCTACGCTACGTCGTACATGTTTGGGGAAAAAACTAACCGCATATCAGATTACAGAAGCATTGAAGCCTACCAGTCTCGAAATCTTCAATGACTCCCATAAACATGCTCATCACAAGGCCATGCAGGGAGTCACCAGTAGAGAGACACACTTTCGGTAGCTTCCAAGTGGTCCAACGTGCACATGTTCCCTACTGATCAATGCAGCGTATACATTACATCTCCAGCCTTCCAAGGCAAGATGCAGGTTGCAAGACACCGCATGGTCAACTCGCTCATGAAAGACGAGCTGGCAAAAGAAGGCGGCATTCACGCCTTACAGCTCACCACCCGCACGCCAGAAGAAGAAGAGGCCAGGAAGCAAAGAGAAGCTGCACAGTCATAGGCACATTTTCATACATTTATATACTTCGATACCCAAGCGAATGTGAGCTAAAAGCAACATGAACAAGCATCAAGACACGGCAGATCTGCATTGTAACGAACGAAACAGCAACCTTTTCTGTCCCTTGTGGCCCATAGATCCTTCATTCTCAGCTTCTTTTTGTCAAAATTCCATTCAACCACTGTCCCTGCCATCGCATGGCCCTTTGTATTCAGCACAACTGTTTCTCTTGCCATAATCTTCACAACCACCGCTCGAATTGCACCAGTACACATGATTGTCGACTCGCCCAGATTTGATCACGTAGCCATCGTAATTGGAAACCCAGCAATAGCCGCAGTAGAGGCCTGCAAATCATTACTAATCTATCATACTGTCTTCTACAGCCAAGCACATACCTGGATTCGAGACTTTGGCACACCTACAGGCCCGCTTGTCAAGAGCAGCGGGCTCAGCGGCGGCATCAGCCACGGGGGTGGCATCGCGCACCCCGTTTTCAACAGCGCTCTCGGGCACAGCTTCGGGAAGAGCAAAGGCGCTCCCGGCGATGAGGAGGGTGGTGAGCAGAGTCTTGATGGGAAGCATGATGCCAATCACGATGCTATGAAAGTTATGGTCAAGGTTTGATTT
This sequence comes from Curvularia eragrostidis, assembly GCA_020744315.1. Classification (NCBI taxonomy): domain Eukaryota; kingdom Fungi; phylum Ascomycota; class Dothideomycetes; order Pleosporales; family Pleosporaceae; genus Curvularia; species Curvularia eragrostidis. The sequence goes on along the minus strand of JAIRCK010000111.1, from coordinate 62,740 downwards.
ACTTCAGTCTGAGTTGAGAAGGCTTGTAGGAGGCATCTTGAACCAGCGTCTTCCTCGACGTTGTTATATATTTTTTTCGAGTCTGCTCTCCACCAACGGCCCCTCTTCGACCCCTCTCTTTCTCCCCTAGTGTCCCATGATTCACTGATGAGATGCATCAAGTATGCCTTTCAGCTCCCAATACCGTACAACTGAATATGGAACCATCAAGGCTACACGACGTTATACAGAAAGCCCTCACTAAGCACAGATTGGGATAGCGTCCACAAGTTACTACAAAGGACACTGCGCTTCCCCGCCTTTTACTTTTCCAAGTATGTAAAGTCGGTCATACGCTGACATAACACTTGAAGTTTATCCATTGAGCCTAAAACTCTTTAAGACTGGGGGATCTATCAAAATACGAACAACGCAACCTTCACAGACGGACATTACGAATAGCATCCCAACAGACATACAGACATCTATTTCTGTAGCTTCCCATTCCATGTTTGTATAACCTTAGAGAAAGACCTCTACAACCAAGCTTCCCGTGGACACAAACAACCCGGAAAGTTGCGCTTGTATATTAAGCAATACAGGTAGGACAGTCTCGCCAGAACAGCTTCTACTCGCCAACGACCTGACCATCTTGCTTACCACCCTCGATCTTCTCACCGCCCTTGAACTTGAATCTCTTCAGGCCCCGCACGCCAACGTTGATCATAAAGCAGCATCCAGCAAACTCATCAGCAGGGCCCCCGTTCTCACCGCTTGTACCACCAGCACTAGTAATGAAGAGCTGATCCCCCACGAAGCAGGGGCAGGTTGGCTGGCTAGTAGGGACCTTGATCTCAGCCACAATTTCTCCCTCGGGCGAGATGCGGAGTACGTGAGAACCTCCGTGTAGCGCAGTCCACATGTAGCCCTCCTCGTCGATGCAGTGGCCATCTGGCACCGCGTCTTTTCCGTAGCGGTTATCCTCGGGCATGGTGAAGTAAGGCCGCCTGTTGCTGATAGCGCCTGTGGCCGGGTCAAAGTCAAACATGAAGATTGTCTTTGTCGGGCTGTCGGCAAAGTACATGGTGTCGTCCTTCTTGTTCCAGGTGGTGCCATTAGGGATCTGGATGTCGCTCATGGGGCGATCGAGACTCAGATCCGGGTTGAGACGGAAGACAGCTCCGTCGGTTCGCCAGTCGGATACCAGAGGATCGAACATGAAGCCTACCCAAAATCGGCCTTGCGAGTCGACGGCTCCGTCGTTGCCGCGCATCAGTTCGTGCTTGTTGGCGCGGAGTTCTTCCTCTGACCACACCTTCTTGATCCACCGGTACTCGCCTGTTTCTTTGTTGGCAATTCCAAATCCGTACTTGCCGCCGAAAATGAACTCCTTGTCGTTGCCTTGGATATCGGCGGTGCAACCCATGGATATGTCGTATTCTTTGACTACCTTGAAGCTCGACGGGCCCTTGTTGACATCTACACGCATGACCTTCTGCTTCTCAACATCGAGAAAGCGGATCGTGTTGGTTTCCTCTTCCCAGAACGGGCCTTCGCCCAGTGAGCATTGTGTTTTGAGCCATGGCTGTAAGACGACGGTTAGTGGTTTTGCATTTAGTTTATCGAGTGACCATGGGGATATTCAATCTCGCTCCCCAATTGCTGTTTGTGCGTGTGTAACGAGATAGAGACACGCCCAGGTATAAGATTCCTCGCTTTGTGTGGCGTCGTGAGGCTCACAATGCGGCTTTATGACTTCAGCGGGGTAGATAGAGAGGAAGAGAGCTACCCCTCTCCCCCACCACCACCTTGGGTAGATAACAACACAACTTGACATACCTCTGTGATTTCGTATTTCTTGACAGCAGACATAATTGGCGATCGAGATCTGGCTGTCTTTCTGGTTGGATATCAAAAAAAAAAAGACAAGCTATTTTCTACGACCTTTTAGTTGGTCGCCAGCTGCGTTGATGATGTTAAGTGTTCTTTTTCCCGAACGAAACGAAAACGCGGGCTTGATGAAGTACGAACTAGGTGTACAATTTGGATAAGTAGCGTCCACTTATCCCCCCACCAATTCCGTATGACGTCCCGATGAGCCGCGACTGAAGCTAGCGGTCCCGACGTCGAATCCTCACACGTGGGCCTCTTTTTTTCTCTCTAAAGTCCCCAATTAAACCGTATGTTAGCAAGGGGGCACTGTCCCGTTCTTCTGACATGAAAAAAAAAAGGGTTATAGTAAGCGGGCACATGCTTAAAGAATGCTACGTATGCTTAACGAGGCGCTGCCAACGAGCGCTTCGCCGGCTAAACGGTCCGCCAATGCGTACACAGCAACGCGCGACTCGGGGCATGTTCATCTTCCAGCCGGATAATCTAGATACGGGAAGGATAAATACTCCTCGTTTTTACTTTCATGGCCTAGAGTTCATGTAGGTAGGTATATTGCATGCTTTCCGACTGCAGTACTCAATATTGTGCCCACGGCCCGATAGCAACACGTTTCGAGAGTGGCAGGACTGGGTGGAATAGAGTTTCTCCATGTCGTTGCAGGATATACCTTGCTTGTTATGCTATTCCGTTCATATGGGGATGGTTGTGTTCCAAATAACATACCTGCCTATCATGCCGTGTAATCATTGAGTTTGTAGTTGGTACAGCGGCTTCATTCCATGAAACTGGGGAATCCTCGTGAAGCCTGTCCAAGAAGAATGGATATCTAGAAGGTCTTATCTGTTGCAAAAGATACCGGGGCCCTTGCTAGGCTGACTTTGTCAATCTAAGAGTCTCGTAGAGTCTGCGATACAGGAAGACGACTTTTTCAACATGCAAGAATCTCGAACTGACTATTTATCTGTCGATATTGCCTCAGGATAGTAAAGATGTGGAAAGGGATATCATGTACATATATATAAACTAACTATTGTATTTTTACATAAAGAATTCAAGCAATGCCACGGCTTTTTTGCTTTCAAAGTAGAGTAGCGCAAATCCAATGTCCCCAGTAGTGATCGGTTGTTCGTAATGGCGTAATCTCAAGCCCTCCCAGATGTACTCTTACAAAGCCCCAATACATGTACAATGAATGCGTATGTTTTGGAAGGTGCACAGGCTGCGACTATGCTTCTCCCCGTGAGCTTCCCTTGCCAGTCGTACTGTGTGATGTTCCACCAAGCCTGACTTCATTTTCCCCAGGTTTTTCTTATTTGCCCAGAGCTTGGTCCTTGAGTTCCTTGGTCTTCTGCGCAACCATGTCGGTGACACCTTTTGCTTCATTTTGGACCTCCTCAGCCGCCCCGCGGGCCTTCTTGGCCATTCGCTCTTTCCATGCCTTGTCCTCCTCGTCGCGCATCTCCAACTCCCTAAGCCATCGGTCCCTCTTTTCTAAGCGCTCTTTCTCTGCGACCTTCTTTTCGTATTCCTTGCGCTTGACACGGTCCTTTTGCCAGTACATGTTTCCTGCGACCAAGACGGCAATGGTGAATGCTTGTGCATAGAGGCGGCGGCGGAAGTACATGTTGGTCATCTTGTGATCACCCTTGCGCATGGACCGGGTTGCGCCGACAATAGCCCAGACAGTGAGGCCGCAGCCGAGGGGCACGAGGGGCTCTTCGCGAAGACGGCGCCATATCTTGTCAAGGGTGTTTTCGTTGTAGAAGTCGCTGGCGCAAATGTGAGTAACAGAGAATTGCCAAGGCTATACAGTGCCAATGCAGCCGGGAAGTAGTATCTACTCACGCATTTTCGTCAAAAGACGAGGGGAGGGGCGCGCTGTTGGGAGGACCAAAAGACATGGCGGGCGCAATATGTCAAATGCGGAGGTGGCGGAGGTGGCGGAGGAGTCGCGTGCGTCGACGAGAGTACGTCGAGGGCCTTTGCATGAACTGGGGTGCTTTCCAATGAAAACTTGACGCCAGAAGCTCAATTTGAAGCTCGACGGCGATTCTGGAGGCGCTGCGAGGTTGCTTGAGTGGATTGCGAATTGCTTCAAGATGCGGAGCAATCGATTATCTCACCACTCTCGGCCATCGGCCCTTTTGGATGTTCCAGTACCGACGCATGTGTTGCCTAGCCTCAGCCATCGACCAGAGCCTCCAGAGTCGAGGCTAAGCGCTCATCACTCTGCCTGCACTACACTCCGTCGTCGCCTTCAATGAGAGACGAAGCAGCGCGCCAAATCCCCTCGCTGCGCCATGAACGATGAGGCCGAATCGTCTCGAGCTCCCCGGCGCCATGACGACAGCGCGTCCCAGCTGGCCGCCCTAGAAGACGCCCTAGCTCGACTGGAAGCAGCAGAGGCACGCGAAAGAGAAAAGGCAGTGCAGCAGAGGCGCATGGATGCGAAGAGGAAGCGCATCCAGATGCTAGGCGAGCTTCTGCGTGACTTGGACATGGTCGTCTACCTGGAGCTCATCACTCTCTACCACCTTGAGTATGCGTCTTCGACCACGATACAAGACTGCTAGTTGCTGACCACACGCTGCAGCTGTTCCTTCTTCTGGCTCGCCTTCAAAATCTTCATCCACGGCACGCTGCTCACGCCCATCCCTGACACCGTGACCGTCACCCGCCCACCAGACGAGCCCAAGCCTTTCCTCCCGCTGCTCCTCTTCTCGTTTGGCGTCAACTTCCTGCTGCACCTCACCTATCCTGCGCCCGCCGCGGGCGAGGATACGCGGGGCTACCTCCACGGAGGGCTGATGATTGACTTCATCGGCCAGCAGGGCCCCACGAGCAAGTGGACGTTGGGCGCGCTCGACATATGTATACTGTTTCTGCAGCTCGTCATGGTTTCGGTGCATGTCAAGAGGCGGGAACTCAAGAAGAAGCTGGCGAGGCTGTCGGCCGGTGGAGGCGCATCAAGCACCACTAACCGAGCTGCGTCAGACGAGGCTGCTGCAACGGTCACACCGCCAGCATCCAACAATAGTCTAGGCCGAGAGCAGGATGTCGATGACGAGGAGCGAGGCGAGCTGCATCGAACCGACACGCTGTCGGACCTGGGCGCAGACCCTGGCAACGAAGAGGATGTCTTGTTGCCGTCCTCGGAGTCTGGCCATGCTGATGCCATGGAGATGTTGAGCTCTGGACAGTGTGTGATTGGTGAATTCTCCCTCATCGACACCCTGCTCGAGGAGAACAGGAACTACTCTGCATATCGGCTGACGCGAACGGAGACGGGCATGAACGATATGCCCGAAACATTGCGGCGGCTCAACACTTTGCGCACTCGCTTCGGCGTGGGTCGTGGCTGAAGCAACGTAGTCAAGTGAGGCGCCTGTCTTATCAACGCCTTACAGCACGCCGTGACGTCTTGTGTAGCATTTCCCGATGAGAGAGACAACTGCCTCACAAAGAATGCCCCACATCCCGCGTACATATCCCACGCGGCATCCAGCAGCCTAAACCCCACCCGCCACCTCTCCCCGAGACTATCAATCACCTCATTACAAGTAGGACAGCAGCATATTGCAGGGTTGGACAAATGGATGGATGGATAGACGGGTGGGTGGCTGTGTCTGTGTGACTGTTCCACATGTCAGGTCTTGTTTCCTTTTTGTGTTTCGTTGCAGCTCAAATGTGACCAACAAAAACCCCCAAAAATAAAAAAAACACATCACATCATACTGCTATATGCAGTTGTGTTATTTTCCCTGCTATATGTCTCTCAATGTGGTCGTGGGGGAAAGTTCATTATTGGTTTTCTTGCGTGTAACATGATGCAAGCAAAGAACAAAAAACAAGCTCCTTTGCACACAGCCCCAGAACAAGCACAGCACACCGATGAACAGACGAGATTCTGCTCGGGCCCTTGGGGAGTGGGTGGGCCTAGCATATTCAAACGGCATGCCGCCCCGTCATCACACACACACTCACACCCGCTTCTCGCCAATCTCCGTGCGTGTGGTGCCCCCCCTCACCCCCCGGCCGCGTTTTGTCGGAATGTGGGCGGTTCAAATAAGTATGATCGGTGTGCTGTGCTTTACTGGGCTACTTACGGGAGGGGGGCCTGTTTTGCTGGGCGGGCGGGCGGGCACGCGCAAGATGGCGCTGGGCGGCCTTGCTTGCATCAAATCTCGTCGACGTTGCCGTCTTACGGCAGACTTTTCCAAAGCCGTCATGCCGAACATGCACGGCATTTGCGGGATCCACTCATATGGGTACGTGGGTGGTCGGTGGTGGTTGCAAAAAAGAAAAGAAAAAGAGGCGTCATGTAAACTGTTGAACTACTGCAAGTCGCATGTCGCACGTTCGCTTGGGGGAGTGGGTGGTGGCGCGATGCTGGGTACATCTTCCTTTCTTTTGCTTCTTTTTTTGTTTTTGCTTTTTCTGTGTATACAGACCGGATGTACGGGATGGCGCTTGCAGCCTGGGAGAAAAAAGAAAAGAGAGACTCCACCTCTTGTTTTGGGGGCGGTGATGGTGGCTAGATTCTTGTTTCTCCTCGGTGCACAAGATCCACATTACTACACACGCACATATATGCAACTATAGCTGGAAGAGGTTTTTTTTAAGGCCTACGGTTTATTATACGACGTGGCTTTTTGGTGCAAGCGCAAGCGAAGTGAGCGGAGGGTGGGCGGACAATGAGGCATAATGTTAATTGGGGCCGTGTTTTTGTCAAAAGTAGCCCGCTTGTCGCGGCTTTCGTGATTAAGCTTTGGGCGGTTAGTATAGTGTCTGCGTATCCATAGCTCTCTCTTTCTCTTTCTCTTTCTCTTTCTGTTTCTGTCTCTCTCGCGCTTTTCCCCTTTCTAGGCTGGTACAAATGACTTGTGCACGTACTGTATATTGTACGTACATGTTGTACGTAGCACATGCAGATTACGCGCCGCCCACTTTTCCTTCTTTTTTTTTTCTCGCTTTTTGCTTCAAATCCTTCTCTCATGGCAGTGATGGAGCATGGGGAGGACACATCAAGGGGCCTTAACATGATCCACCCCCTTCCCGCATCCCCATTCATGTTTACTCATCTCTTTCGTTCTTTCTTCCTATGCACCATTTATTTTTTTTTGGTTGAGTCGCTGCAACTTTCACAAGCCGCCGCGGAGAATGGAACTCTTATAAGGCAAGTGACTAGCATTTGTGCAGTAGTCAAATCTAACGACAAGGTGGAAGAAAAGCAGCATGTGGTGTACGTTAGCAATTTGGCGGCTATCGTGATGGTTGCGCGAATAAGCTTCATGTATCTAGAGAAGCCTCAAGAGGTGAGACGATAATGCTGCCCATCGTGATTGCACAACCGCGTATGAGTGTGCGTGTGCGTTGAGGGATGAGGCGGTTCAGATTTACCAATGGCAGTCGCATGATGCGTTGAGAGTGATGGTGGCTTGTTCTTTCGTCACAGTACAGTCAAAGAACGGTATGTATGTACGTCCTACACACATACAGTAGTATTATTCATGCATGCATACATGCATGCAAGCCATTTCAAACGCTCTCGCGCTCTATAGCTGCAGCCTCATCTTATTTCTGATATGTTTATTTCTTTTTCTCGTTTGGCAAGTGAGGAAAAAAACCCCATTGGGGGATGGGACGTATAGGTGCAGGTGTTGCGCGGAAGGAAAAAAGGAAACAAAAAAGCATGCACTTTTGCATGGTCGTCATCGCTCACCAGACACCCTCCCATCGCAGGAAAGATGACGAGCATGCGACGGCGCGCTCCCCGTCCGCGGCGGGAAGACGGTTGCGCGGAAGGTAACGGTTCGGAACGTGCGTCCCTTCCCAACTGTCGAAACCAACTTTACTTGTCTTGTTTTTTTTTTTCATCCTTTCTTCTTCATCTGCTGTATTTTCTTCTCTTGGTTCGCCACCAACACACTCGATCGCGAACCCACATGAAGGAGAGAGAGAAAAAAAACGAGGCTTATCACACCCTGGTTTTCGTTTGAGCGCGAACCGTTCGTCTAGAGCACGCAGAGCTGATGGCACATGCACCTCCCCCGCCCAGTCATCACGCATGCCGCACATACACATGCACACACGATATGAAGCTGTGCGGGTGGGGAGTACAACAATTGGCAGAGGGTCCGAATGCGGGACAAATTCCAGATGTTAAAGCTGGGAAATCAAAAACAAGTAACGAAGCCGTGTTGTCGAAAGGCCCCCAATATTTCGATCTTTCGCCATCTCCGGGCTAGCCCCCTTCTGTCTACTGGGTGTGAGTCTATCACTGCAAGTGAGATGGCGGGAGAGATTCGAGATTCAGGGTATGATGATTCGCAGCCGGCTGCGCCACCACCTTCTCTGGACAACCGACCTTCCCGCGTTCCATTCGCGTATCCCCCCCCCCTTTTTTCTTGTATTGATTTCGTTTGGGCTTACATATGTCATTTTCTTTTTAAAAAAAGATCTGCCTTTTTCGCTTCCGCGTTTCCATGAGAAAAGACGACATCACATGATCAGATCGCCTATGCGGATCGACCTTTGCACCTCCTCCCCAGTCAAATGATGTGCTGACATGCATGAATGAATTGTGTTGTGCTGCATGGCTTGCATGGTTGGGCTTCAAGATGTGCGAGGTTTAGACAGGGGTAGTGCCTGGACACGTCGTGCAGCAAAAGGGTGACCCGATGGAGTGGTTCGGCGCTTCTTTAGAAGGTGAGAAGGGGAATCAGAAAGGGAGAAGAGGTGTGGGTGGTTCAAACGGAAGCGCCGTGCGTGGTTTGGGGCCGACCGGGCAATTTGGCGGGTGCTGAGTTGCGGCACTTTTGGAGTATGTACGCATGCGTGCATGCGTGTGTGAATGTGTATGGTCTGTTGGAGACGAGTCTGACTAGCTGCCTAGGCAGTATTTCTCGTCAGCAATTGAGACCAGATGCATTTGGAGTTTAATTATTCTGATTTCTTTCCTTTCCCTTTCTTGTCGAGATGACATGGCTGGCTAATACGTGGCATGCGTGTAATGATCATTGAAGGATCCTCGGCACACCTGTGTGACCATGTTGCTGACGTCTCCTCCTGCAGTGATTCGAACATGTTGTTACGATCAAACTCGGCATAATTCGACTCCAACTCCTCCCTCACCCTCATGTGTTTTGAAAAGTACATGATGTGTCCGATAGGCGCGTACTGCAACCCGTTCCAAAGCCCCAGGGGTGCCGCGCTTATGCATGTAATGGAGAGAGGGAGAAAACAAAAAAAAGAGGGGAAAAGGAAGCCAGCGGGAATCTGCCCCGCAGCCTGTGAAATTCTTTGAGATATTTTAGGGGTCCTTAGTTTACCAGGTTTCTTGCAGCGCATTGCGGCGCATATCGGGGTGGTGTGCTGGGACGGTTCCTACTGTGTTTATTTTTTTTTGGTCTTGCTTTTTCTCACTCTTTGGCATAAAGGGTTAAAAAGAAAGACTCTGATTGTTGCGATCGCAAGGTTTCGATATATGCAGCTGGCATCGCGATTATCGAGCCGATGGCGTGCGACATTCGGTGACCTTACGCGGGAGGAGAGCATATCACCCACCCTTACGATACATCTACAAGGTCCTTGAGTCATGTGCAGATCTGATCGATCAATAGCGTTCTGGGCCTTGGATCAAGGTAGTAAAAGCGCCGCGCAGCCAAACCAAGTATCGCATGCAGCGCGTGACGCAAAACAGTCCACTGACAAACGACTCATGGGCAGACCATGTGGAGAGAGGTTCAATAGTAGTTACGGAAGGCATGCAGGATGCGCATCTAGATACACGTGTCGAAGTGGGCTGCCTGTTTGGTTGTGAGTAACCGGATGCAGTAGTGAAAAGCTGCAAATCGCAAACACATTTGTTTCCACGAGCCCGAGGAATGCCATGGTACGAGTCATCCAGAAAAAGAAAGGGCATCAGCTGCACATGCGATGGTATGAGGCAAGTCGACCGGAAGCGACCCTGCAAAAGTCATCGTGGGGCCCTCGGCCCACTTCCATGACATGACATGTCGCGTCGCCGTGGAGGTGAAGCACGAGGGAGAAAGCACGCCGGCAGTTGTGCTCCGGGAAAGCCTTCAGAAGGCGTCGCAGTGCAGGCCGAGCACCTCCATCCATGATCCCCCGTATGTCTCGCTGATCGGGCCGACGTCAGCTCTTGAATTCGGGCAATTGAAGCGGGTAAAACAAAAGCGTAAGGAAGGACGAGGGGGGCGTAAGCCGGGACCGCTGCGACACATATGGTCTTACAGCCTTGTGAGCCCATGGCAGAGGTAAACGGTGAGATTGGACCGCTGATCCTACTCCAGGTTTCTGCTTTATTGGGTAAGTCTCTGAACCCAGTCGCAGCGTGTCATCAGCCCGACCCCCGGTGCATCATCCCCCATGAACCCAGAGCGGCTCTTGCACCTGTCCTGTTGTCCTTGTTATCATGCAGAGTTGCGGAATGAGCGGTTGATGCGCGTGGATTGCATCCTAGTCGTAGCGTCATCCCTGGTTCCGCCCACACAGTCTTACTCTACTAGCCTTGTAAAGAAAGGAAGACCACAAAAAAAATTTGCGCAAGTATGGCGAGTCAATATCGCATTAATACTCGTACAGGTAGCGTTTGCGGAAGAACGGAAGGTGGGATGGGTGACAGCGAGAAATGATGTACGTACTATGCAGAGATGGCGGTGTGGCGGTTACGTGGGTTTGTACGGGGACCCGGTTAGCCTAGTAGTTGCCCGATGACGAGGGTTCGATTAGCGGAGACATGTCGTGCATGGACCGCCACGGTACGTTGACGAGCGCAACAAGTCTAGAGTCGGTCCAGAGCGTAAGCAGGGTCGCGCAATGCACGTGAGATGGCACACTTCCTCCCGTTCCGTCGTCATCTGGTATAGGGCTAGAAGGGTCGTGGAGAACGCCGGATGGGACGTGCGTTTTCTTTTTTCAGTCCTTCCCCCTTGTTTTTCGGCCTCCAATGCAGTTCTCTCCAACGCGCAAGCGTTGCGCCTAGAAGCTCTAGAAGGCATTGCACGATATGTGTAAGTAGCTACAAGAAGCACAGTGTTTGGTTGGAGCGCAACGCTTTGGAAGTGTTCTTGGCATCCATAAGAGGGGAGGGGGGGGGCATAATTGGTCGCCGCCTCACATGTTTCAATCAACGTGCTGTCATATGTGCGACAACAAGGACATTGGAGTCGCAGACGCGGGACAGGAAAATCGTATAGGTGCGAATACCTATTTCCAGGAGCGAATGCGAACAAGGTTGTGAGAGCTGACACGCTGGACTGGGATATGACAGGGACGGCGAGGTTGTCACTGTCATTCGGACCGTTTCTAAGCAGAGTTCGAGCTACGAGGGCCATCATGGGCGATACGTGTGTACTAGTAGGCACAGTACGCATGGCAAGCGGACCTTGATGGTGACAATGGTTGGGTACAAGGGGCGTGTAGCCAATTGACACGGAGAGCAATCTTGGTTGGAGTAGCAGCTGGTGCAGATCTGATAATATCACCAGGCAAGCAGGTCATTCATAGCGCCGGCAGGCGCGCTATCATGGTAGCGCGTACTGTAGTTAAAGTTCCGGTCTGAGCCATTGAATGAGCCGAGCGACAGTGTGCCCCACCGTCTGACGGACCACCCCGGAGTAGCCTCCGACGGGTACCCTTGGTACCTCGTTGCATGCATTGTCTTTAGAGTTTGGCGACACATCCGCTCTTGGCCGATTCCCAACCACACGGTCAGGTGGCTTTTAGACCGCTCCTATGGATCGTACGAGTTGTGCATCGCGGAATCGGGGCTCTGAGCAACTTGGAGCAGGACTGCAAGAGAATGTCCAGGTAGACGGGTTCACCAGGATCCATGGCTGGGTATGAGATGAGGCGGAGGGCAGAGGGCAGAGAGCAGAGAAAGGGCTCTGTGGGGTGCAAGTGATGATGAGATGGCTGGCTGTCAGGGAGCGGGTTATCTTACTCCGCGACAAACTAGGCTTAGCGTATGTGGCAGCAGCGAAAGGCCACGGCAAACACTCGAGGAACGAGCGCAAGTTTGGGCGCTTGACACACGGGCCTTGCCATGTCGGCATCTGGTACACGGGAGTGGTTGTGTTAGTGAGCCGCAAGACTCTGACCCAACTCACTCGCCTATTTCTGTCAGGGGAGCGGCGGGAGGACAACAGAGCCTGGCCAAGTGAAGCCGTTGGGAGTGTGCAGAAGCGTTTTAGCGGCCATGTCCACGCAAATTGGTGCTTGCCTCACTGGGCGTGACCCAGTCCTGATTCGTCCACTGTTGTTCTCGAAACAGATTTTATAGTTTGGGGTACGAGTAATAGTCGACGCTGACCTTGCTAGTCGTGCGTTTGCATCGTCGCGCGTTACAGACCCCAAAGGTCGAATATTGGCCATTGTCTCATTGCCGCGACAACCGGATGCTGCTTCAATCACGGCACTGGCCAAGCCTTCGCCATGCACAGATGGGTTTCTGGACGAGACACTTGTCAGGGGCTTGTAGCCATGAAGCTGACAGACAGACAGACAGACAGACAGACAGATGGATACTAGATGCATAGACAGACGGCGATTTGATCCAAAGGCTTTGATTCGTCGACATAAACTTCCGTCACGTTCCACAACAACGGATGTTATGTACATATGTACATGGAGCTTGGCATTGCTGCCAGAACCGTGATGGATCTAATGCTGATGCTAGTAATAATGATGAAGATGACAACATCGCCGGTGAAGGCCCGAGATTCTAGATGCAGTTTGATGGTAGGAAATATCCACAACAACGACATGAGGAGAAGGTAGAAAAAGAAAAAAAGAACAGTGGGTATAACGCAGATTAGTGCTTGCTAGATTGCACAAATTTGAAACAGCCACCCATTCAACAAGTGGAAGGAATATTTGCTGTCCTTGGGTCATCAGTGTGCCCCGCTCTTGGTTCGTTCCAAAGTCCAGGCTCGATGCTAATACCGGCCAGTCTCAGCAGCAAAAGGATCACGGTACATGGGTCGTTCTGGTGAGGGATGCTGAAGTCCTGATGGCTGCGCCTGCTGTTGCTGCTGTTGAGGGGACTGGTGGACCTGAGCGTTCTGGGCAGAAGGATGGCTTGTCGTGGGAGGATATGCCGATGGGGGATAAGGGCGAGTGTCGTGTCCAGAAGAGGGCGCATCCATCTGGTGGGGGCCCAATGCAGGGTTGTAGTTGTTGGTTCTTCTTCGGACGTTGCGCTGTTCGTCGTCACGAGACTCTTCTTCGTAGCCATCAAAAGACGCCTCGGAACCCTGTGCTGTTGTACAAGAAGGGGCACGAGAAGGGTCTGCTGATGGCCGCCTCAGGCGAGGTGACTGAGGTCGAGGGTGGTTCCTCTCAGGGTGGCTTTGCAAGGCCAAGGATCTCCAATAGTCTCTCTCTTCACGGTAAAAGTTTGCGTCTTCGGTGGCGTCACGCACGCTCTGTTCCAGCCTCGAGATGCTCATCGAGGCCTCTCGTTCCTTCTCTTTCCGCCTAGCACGGAAGCGTGCCGACGCACCAGCGTTACGCCGCCTCTTCTCGTCGGCGCCCTTTGAGGCAGTCTGTGTCTCGACGGGAATTTGCCGAGGAGGACCATGTTGGCTCTTGATGGTCATGAGCTGGATGCTACTTTGGCTGGAGGGGGCCATAGCAATCATGCTGGTGCGATCACCATCAATGGAGGGAGGGCCCTGGCGGGCATCGTGCATTGGGATGCTTCCAGGACCATATGGTGCTGGAGTGGTGTGGTTGTCGTACTGGGTAGACGCCACAGAAGCCGACTGGCTATAAGGAGAGTATTGGGTGATGGGACTTGCACTGCCCGAATGGTGGAAGTTGACATTGGGCCGATGCATGTCTACACGGCCGCCCATCATTGGAGGTGGTGTTGGCGCTGTAGGAGGGAAGTAGTGGGTTCGGCCTGCAGCGGGTGGTGTAGGCAGAGCCGAGTGCTGGGGCGTTGTCACCTCTGATGGACGCGTGCTTGCCGTCAGGAAGGGCGACTGGTGTGCATCTATGGTGCCTGTGGGTGGTTTCAGCGTGGTGAGGGTATGCGTCTTGATGCCTTTGTCGTGCAGCGAGGGCCGCATCGGAGGTCTTCCTGGGGGTGCAAAGAGCCTTGTAGCATTTTGGTCTTCGCGAGCAGACAGCACAGAGTCGACACTGTTTGGGCGGCTGATGGAAGGCAGGCTCTGCGAGTGCTGTGTCTCGACTGGGGATGAGGATTCCAGGCGCGAAAGGCTGTGTCTGGAGCCGTGGTGCGGCTGGTGGGCCATGTCGGATTGGGGATTGAGGATGGAGTGAACGCCAATGGAGCTACCATTGCGGCCAGAAGGAGTGGGTGGTGTCATGGAAAGCTGGCGGAGGGGCGGCAGCGACACGGGCGGGTTTGCTGGAGGCTCTCGCGGACTCCGGTATGGTGGATGCATTGTGGGATACGACTGGACCGGAGACATTTGCGGCGTGGTGGTTTGCTGGGGCCGAGAAGGACCAGTGAGTAGAGTCGACTTTGAATCGACGTCGTCACTGACCCCTTGGGCGGCCCTTGGCAACCATGGGCGTTCTGGCTTGGGATCGTTGTTGTACGGGGGAGTGAGTGACGACTGGAAGCGGCGAGGGAAGAGAGGATGGGGAGCCTCGATGGCGGGAAGGGTTTGGGTAGCCAGCGTGACGACGGTGAGGGTTGGGTCGCCCGAGAGACAACCCAAGACTGGACCAAGGCAAGAAGGAGGATGGGAAGAGCTGAAGGCGGAGTGGAGGCCCAAGTATGTCTTATTGGAGCACAGGTTGGAGAAGCCAAAGGGATACGGGCGCCAGGTGAGGCGAGCGAGGCAGAGTTTCCTAGTAGGGCAGTTGGAGCAGGGTGGGGCTGAGGACCATGCCGTGTTGGGGGCTAGAAGCTACGGTGTGGTAGTAGTGGGGTGCAGGGCACCAGGCGAGGCGAGGCGAGGCGAGAGAAGGGAAGGGAAAGGGAGAGAGAGGGCAATGGGGGAGCAGCAGCAGCGGCAGGAGCAGGGCACGGGGAGCAGCGGCGTGTATGTATATACATATGGCAGGCCAGGTTGGAGGCGGGCGTCAGTGACGGGCGGGCCAGGGCCGGACGGGACATAAGAAAAGTGCGGTGTAATGGTCGGCAGCAAACCCATCGAGGGATGGATGCGAGGCGGCCATGTTGCGCGACCAGACCAGACGCCAGGCAGAGAGGCGTGGAGCCCTGTCGGCGGCATCTGGCGATGGGCCCCACTGTTGCGCTGCTTCGGGCGCAGCCAGGGTATGCTGGCATGCGTGTGAGTATGGACGTGGGCGTGGGAGAGAGTGTGGGTGTGGGTGTGGGTGCGGAGTGGGTGTGTGGGCGTGTGCTAGTCGGGCACGCACGTCGTCGCCGGCTACTGCAGGCGTGCATACATGGTATGGCATGGCTTGGACAGGATGCGCGGAAGCGGACGAGCGCCGTGGGCAGGCTAGCAGCTGGCTAGCAGCTGGCTAGCAGCGCGCAGCCGGCACAGCCAGCACAGCAACGTCGCCCGGCGTCGCCAGCCCTGCAGCGCGCAGCCGAGGCGTCTGGCGCACTGGCCGGCGGGAGTGATTCCGGTACATGTCCTGTCATGTCGTGGCTGGCCGGCGCCGGTCAGCCAGGCAGCCAGGCGGCCACACTGCCAGACAGCGGGCGGGGCAGCGCGCAGCACGCAGCACGCAGTACGCCGCCGTGGTTGTGCATGCCTGCGCCCGCGCCCGCGCCCTCCTCATTCGTAGCCCCGGCCGCCTGCCCAAAATGCCCGAAACGCTGCCGCGCCAGCCAAACGGCCACGGCGGCGCTGCTCGGCGGCGACGCATGTACACCGCTGTTGATACGCGTACTGTATGTATGTATGTATGTATGTATGTATCTACTATCTATCTATCTGTCTATCTATCTATCTGTCTATCTATCTATCTATCTATCTATCTATCATCTACTTTATCTATTTTATCTGCTGACTTGCTTACTTACTTACTTCATTACTCTGCTCTACGGTAGCCGTAGCACGCCCATCATATGCTGCCCAGTGACGCCGGCCCTAGGCTAACGTCTCGGGACGGTCAGCGGCGGCAACGCCCCGTCTGGCTCTGGCTCGCCATAACAGTCGTCGTCGTAGTCACAGTCATCGTCGTCCAACCATGACGTGGGGGTCCATCACATCACACCAGCCCTTCTGAAACCCCACCGGGCACTGATGCAATTGCGTCCTCGCCCTCGTCTTCGCCCTCGCCCTCGCCCGTGTGCTTCAAAGGGGCGACGCATGACTAGGATCCAGCTGATGCCTTGCAGACGGGGGGAACGCGCCCTGGCCATACATTCTGTGCGTGCTCTGTCTGCCATCCGGCCCCTGACGCAACCTCGCTTATTCTCCTCGTCTCTCTGCTTCTCTTTCTGCTCGTCACTCTCGCTATCGCTCGGACTCTTGCTCTTGCTCTTGTTCACTCCATCATCCTCTGCCCTTGTCGTGCATACAAACCCTCTCTGTTTCCTTCTTCCTGTCCGTCTTTCTCTCGCGCACACACGCACACTTCCAGCACACCCTCGACATGCCCCGGGTAGTGACGCACATTGGGCTAGCACGGCCACGACCACAGCGGCCCAATTTGCCTCGCCGGCTAGCCCACGCGAGCTGACCCGCGTGCTGGTGGAGAAGTTTAGCGCCCAGCCCCTGTACCGGAAGCGGGATAGCGACACCCATGGCTATGGGTAGCATGCTAGCCTGCGCACCAAGCTTCGAAACTTTGCTGTCGCTGGTTGGCCTGCTCCACCAGTTTCCGGGCCCGGGCGGTCGGTTACGCCGCCAAGACGATGATCCAGGGGGAGCTTGCCAGATTCCACGCTTTCCACATCACGTCATCGGCTGCATCTGCCCGTGTTGGCCATTCTCAGTTAACTTGTCCTGACTCCCCTCTAGTCGGGTCTGGCTTGGTCGGCTTTGGTCTCGTCTACCCACTACCGCCTATTCTTGTTTTCACGCCCATGCTCGCCTCCACCAGCCTCTCAGCGCACCAAGCTGCTCGTGGCTGCCCACGGCCTACGTCTGTCGCAACCTCGTCTTCTTCAAGCACGCGATCGTCGCCTGTCAAGACAAAGAAAGCAACAGACGGCAGCAAAACACAAGCGAGGCCAAGAGCGCCCAAACAGGCAACAATGGCGAACCAAGGCTAGGCCGACGTGTAAGTGAGGCGGCAGTACACCAAACCCGCCTCCCGTAGCTTGCTGCTCTCATACCTCCATAGGTCGCTGTGGTGGTCGCAGTCCAAAGCTAAAGCCACGTGCACACGGAGCCTGGCCTCATGACGATCGACGATAACGGCCGGCCTCCGGGCGGCTTTTCGGAGCTTTTTGTGCAATGACATCTAAAATGTGCCTGATGCGCCCCCATGTACGGAGCCATGTCCTAGCAACAACGATAAGATTGCCATGCCATGATGCAATCCCAGCCGACGTCCATCCATACACACACTGTCTGCATGCTGGCCTCCACACACGCAGCGTACAACGCATTATAGTTTGCCCCGGCGAAGAGTAGCGTATGCACGTCGTGAAACGGTCACGGCGGAAAGTTACAGACGGCCATGATTGAGTTCATGCTATAGTGCGGCGTCAACTGTGGGGCACATAGGGCCCAAGCTGAGGCGCGGTAGGGCTCTGGCGGGCGCGAACCATTAACGCTCTGCTCAGGCAGTCTCACGACACGCGACACGTTTGATCACGCATTCAGCTCCAACCATGATAAGCAAAACATTGTGTACACACACGCTGAAAACACGGCTCGTACATACACAAGCTTGTCATTAGCTTGGCCCATGGCTTGCACCATCCATTCAGCACGTCCCACCCGGTCCCAGGTGCTGCAGCAGGGCATCCCTTGGATTACCCCCCGTCCTGGCCATGGGACGTCTCTGCATCCTCGATACTCTCTCTCTCTCTCTCTCTCTCTCTCTTTCTATCTAGTTATTCACTCTTCTATATGTGTTCTAGCCGAACCTAGGTGCCTTCTCAGATCGCTACTCGTTGTGTAAATTACAAATCACACTAAAGCATTCGCTCCTCTCTCTCTCAACAGTATTAAGTTCTGGGTGGCTGGCTATTTTGTCAACTTGAACGTCGTAGCACCTCCACCTGTTGCCTCTCAAACTACCAATGCCGCCACCATCGTGATGCGGCCAAACACAATGGCGGCTATTTCTTGCTTTGTGCACATGGACTTCTCGTTTTGTTCAGCCTCAGAGAATCCACACCTGTCACCCCATCCCGACCCCCAGCGTTACAGTTGACCGTTTCTCCCTCAAGAAGCAAGCGGGGGCCCCCTCCGCTGCCAATCGGCTCCGCACGACATATGCACGACTTCGGCACCTAGTAAGCCAAAAACACACCTAACCAACGGCTACCCACAGCAAAACCGGCGTCTCCGAACAGGTCTGATGTAATTTTGTGGTCATTTCCCATTCGTGCTTCAGACCTCATGCTGGTCCGGGATCAGTAGCCTCGCTGGATTGGCTGGACCAACTACGCGACTAGCGCAGCATGTCATCTCCCCATACACCTAGACCCTTGATCAACGACTATGTCGCTTCCCAACTCGACGCCGGAAAATGCCATGCTTCGGTCAACAGCCTTTCGGGAACGCATCTGCGGTGGTCTGAGGAAACATAAGCCTCGAGTCATGGCTTTTTTCTGTCCTTCCCACCTTTTCATACTCTCGATTGGGCAATGTGGGTGTACTGTAATACTACTGTGGCCTCTGGTTGAGACAAATATGCGAGTAATCCTAATCCATCAAGCGAGGACTTGGGGCAGGGGGGTTCTGTGGGATTTTTTCCCCATCTCTCTAATTTTCCGTGGGTCGGATCAGTGACCCGGCTCGTATCATCCACCCTTGCTTTCCTGTCGGTCTGTTTCGCTCCCCTGATTTGTAGATAAAAGCCTAAGAGGGACCCTCTATCGCTTACCCTAGACATCACATGGTATGCATAATGCGGTAGGTGGTACGACTTTGTGTAGAGATGGGGTAGCCAGAACGGTTTCCACGCGAGTAAGGATACCCAGCGTCGCCTGTCCACCGTTGCATTACGAAGCAGTTACGAAGCAATTTGGTGTTCTTCCATTGGACGCCTAGAAGCTCTCTCGTGGTGATCCTCGTCTGTATCACGCCTGCGTTTAATTTGCAAAGACTATTCTCCGCAGCAAATAAGCAGTGAGAGGGTGATGTTCAGTGGGCAAGCCGGTAGTAAGTTAGCCTCGTTTTGCACCTAGTCACACCCTCTGCCAACATACATTTGCACCTTGCATACTGTGAGATAACAAACAGCATTTTGCAATACGCGAAAGAACTCTCATCTCTTCATAAAAATTGTCGCTTATTCGGAGAGATTGCATTGAAGACTCCAAATATTCTTTGGAGCTATCTCCAAGTATGTCGGCTCTTAGATGCGATCCAGTAATCAGAGCTACACACTGCATTGACGAAGGTCTTTGTGCTGCAATAGAGAGTCTGCTCAGCCTAATCAGCGTAGCGCTATCTGACGCGACTGCTGTAGATCCTATCTACAAGGTGTAATAGCTCTTAGGTGACAGTAAAAAGTACAGAGAGCAGTCATAAGTGTTAGCAATTGGGGAAGCAAAGCCATTTCAGCCACCTTGCCAGTCACTTCGACACTGGCGACGAACGTGCAAACGCTAACCGCTCTTTAACTAGTACCCATCATTCAACTCACCGGAAATCTCGCTTTGGACGGCAGCATCTACTGGATACCCAACCTGGATTGCAAGTCATAGGCTGATGTGACTAACGCTGCCATTGATGCCTTTAAGGGAGAACTGTAAGAGCTCCATGTTGCAGTAGATAATGCAATATCTGCGGTGCCTTTGTCTTTTGATTCACTATTGGTGAGGGCTTCGCTACCGAGCGTTCTAATTTTGATGCTTCATAGAAGGAGCTAGAGGCTGACTAACGCTCCACGGAGCAACTCATACTAACACGCTGCATAAGCGGCATGACAACCATAGAGGCAAGATGAAGATCGCCTAAGGAGAGGCTAAACGACCGAATTAGCAACCTGCATCAAAGGCTCAGCGGCTACTGCAACTTGCTCCGGCCATTACGACTAACTATTACTCTAGGCTCAAAATCCAGCCCGCTGTTAACTATCTACAGCTTCACAAGATTTCGCACAATACACAACTCTTTATCGTCGCCATCGTTACATCCACTATTCACATTGCTTTGCCTTTCTTCATCCACTAACATCTAGTAAAAGCTGCTGAATCACCTACAGATTTAAGGCAATACTTCAACTATAATAGTCAGATGCGTACGGCTTAACGGACGAAATAGTTTGAATAGGTGGTGTACTACAGAAGAGCTCTGGAACGACCCAGGATTTGTCTCTTAATCACGTCTTAGCGTATTTAGATAATAAGATGTATGACTATCGTAATAACGAAATAAGCAGTTTTGATAATGCAGGGTAAACTTTCCAAGCTTTGTGTCTTCCTGCAGGGCACCAAGAAGCCCTGTTAATAAAGGTGACGACCTTGTTCATATTGAACGTTCGCTTGTATAGTCATGGCCGTACAACTTCGAACCTTTTCTCTTCAGGTACGTAGAATATAACTAGAGCCAATTGTACATATATCCTACCGCATCTATTCACCACAGCTAGCCTTCAAGAGAGTACCAAAGCTGCTGTGAAAACATCCATGTTCAAGACGGATACCCCGAAGTTATATGATTCAAGATCCTTCCAGGACAAGACTTCCATACAACGCTGCCAGGCTGAATGTACCCCTCCATTATGCACGCATATAAATTCTTGTCTTGAAAGCTTTTAAGTAGGTGAATAGAATAGGGCTTAATGGTCATACGAGTATTTAATATTCTTGCTATGCCTTAGATTGCACGTGCGCACTACCTCCCCCAGCACCACACTAACATGCGGTATGTTTATATTTCCCGCAACTAAAGATGTTTTACCATGACTGAATTTTTTTGGTAGACTTTTTTTCAATTTTTTGTCGCAAGTCAGAAGTAGCAATCTGCTTCCTAGTCGCGATGGTGTGGTGAGTCTTAGAACTCGCAGCTTCTAACCCCAGTCCTGCAACCCAAGACGCAAATTAGCATGTTCTCAATGCCAAGCTTACTATTACTTGTAAAGTATCTTTCTAAGATGAGGCTAGTAGATGTACTGTGAGATTTCCCACAGTCATCTCAAGTACGTGTACAAATACCTGCCGATTGCGTAGCTGCTTAATGTAATCCACAAATCATCCAACGCAGCTAATACCCTTGTTGACGCCATCTAAAGGGAGCCAAGTAACCCCATTTATTTTTCATAGAAAGCATAAAGCACAAAAATGTATTCTTTGATAGCATTCGGTCATACCTAGCATGCGCTATCGATATGAGACGGCGGGCCGGGAAATGCCGACGCATGTCTTGGCAAAGGACACGCTTACGTCCATGTCCACGCAACATAGCCAGCTGCGCGTTCACTCTTTTCGGATCAGCAACAATGAGGGTTTTTGACAGCCTTGTTTCCTCGCTACTACTCTCGAGCGCAGCGATTGTATCTGCTGCTTCCTCGTGGAGCTTCGAAGATGCCACCGTGTCCGTCACAAGCAAAGGTGCTGGTGTAGGCGGAGGTTCCAAGGCCAAGTAAGCTCAAACCGAAGCTCTGTATTCGTGCAATGGGCGAGCGACTGACGCATTTTCTCTAGGCTGAGTCCTTCAACACCGCTCGGAAAGTCTATATCACTGGGCCCGACCGACACATTGAAGCTGGTCCTTAGCACCGTTGATGGAGGAACTGCAAAGCGTCCACACCAGGCATTCCTGACCCTGACCGACCCAAACACTGGCGTTGAAGACTCGTTTGTGCTCAGCGTAAAGGAAAGTGGAAAAGGCAAGGTCGACCTCGTACGTACCGCTCTTCAATGGCTGCTGCCAACATCTCTGACCATCTCAGTCTCACAAGGACCTACCCTATCAATTCCTGGCTGCTGAGAAGCCAATTGCTGCCTCACTCGTCATTGGCTCATTCGGTTCGTCCAAGCCTTACAAGAGCAAGGTGTTTGATTTGGCCATTACCCGCGACCCCAGCATTCCCCTCAGCATCCCCGACCCGCCTGTACGCTTCGCCGCCGAGCCCGAGATTCACCATATCTTCCGCAGCGACCCCAAGTCTCCACCCAAGGTCATAACACTGGTATTCGCGGCTGCCGTTGCTGCTGCGCTGCCGATCCTGCTTGGAGCATGGGCTACCCTGGGTGCGAATGCTAGCCACTTGAGCAAGGCCTTGGGCAACGCGCCCGTGTCACACGCACTCTTCTATGGCTCCATACTGGCTATGGAAGGCATCTTTTTCCTGTACTACACAACCTGGAACCTCTTCCAGACTCTACCTGCTGCCGCTGTTGTGGGAGCCGTTGCCTTTTTGAGCGGCAGCCGAGCCCTCTCCGAAGTTCAGGAGCGCCGGCTGGCCGGCTTGAGATGAGATGGGCCGGACTGGAGGACTGGAAAATCATGATGTGCGCTTTGCACATGGAAGACAAGGAGCAAGCAGAGAATCGTGGACAATACACAAGCGTTGCTCCGATGTGTGGAAAAGAAAATATAACAATGAGCAGGATGATTGTATATTATGCCTGTTTGAATGATTATCAGCTAAGAATATAGGCTGGGCTCACTGCGATATCAGCAAGTCCACGCGCTTGGCATCTTGATGTCGTTGTTTTTCCGTTGTACTGTATTGCTGCTTGCGCACATTTGCCCTTGTGTGAATTGAACTTGAGTTAAGCTTCCCGTCATATCTACTGGAAAAGCAGGAGCTGGTTTATAAAAAAGTGTGAAATTCCACAACGGCTAGGATACACTGGCGTCATTCTCGACTCATGTCATCATGTCGTATTGCACATAGATGTTAGCTGATTCCATGTCACAGCATTGCTTAGTTTGCGCTTTACGGTACGGCGACTGGTATAGGTAGAGTCCGTTCCACTAATGGCATGCTGATGTTGCATTTATGTTGCACTTTCCTTCTCAGCTTGGGTCAATTTTTTTTTGGCTGAGAAGATGTAGGGTATTGCTTGTGGAACAGTAGGGTCAAGATAAAGAAGCTTCTTGAAGTTGTTCGTTCAATATCTGTATTTGCATCTGGACGTTGCATTTCTTCACAACTAAATACATTGCAAGCCAAACAAACAACAATCAACTCATTCTCCCCAGCCACCTCCTTCATCTCATCCCTACATCATCCCCAACACACCATCCACATTCTCCGGCCCAACAATCCCTTCCTCCACCATCTGCTCTAACACCTTTTCCACATCCGCCCTTCTTCCCTTCCAACTATCCTTGACCACACCCGACCCACCCGCAACCTCCTTGAGTATCTCAGCAACAATGGCCTTGGCATCCGCTACACCGCGCACCTGCGCCGCACCCGCCTTGTCCGCATAGCTTCTGGCACCACGGTAAAAGACGCCCGCGTTGGCCACGAGTGTGACGCCGCTCTTGGCCCACGCGGGCTTCGCGCCGGCAAACAGCGACATGCGGAACCGGAACAGGTCCGTGTCACCGCGCGCGATGAAGACGTCGGCCAGCCGTGCGGGCGAGAGAAGCGAGGCGTGCGGCTGCGAGGACAGCTGCGTGAGCAAGGTTTGAGTCTGCGTCAGCGCTGTCCATTGGATGCTCGTGTCCGTGGCAAATGTCGGTGCCGAAGATATGTATTGAGTGCCGTCGGCGAGCGCAGAGGCGAGATCCATGAGGGCGTCGGCGTAGGCGGACTGGATGTTGATGGACGCAAGGTCGGGACTGGTGTTTTGCGTGGCGGCGGTTGGTAACAGGTTGCTGAAGGTTTGTTCCACGGCTGCGGCATACTCGGTCGATGTGGTTCTCCCGCTGCGGTACTGCACTTCGGCGATGCTGGCTTGGAAGTTGGCGGCGGCGAGTATGGCATCGTCTTTGGGCGTTGTTGTGGCTTCCTCTGCCGCTGCTGCTAGGCCTATGGATAGTGTGGGTCCAGCTTTGGGTTCGTCGGTGGCTACTTTGGTGGGTGACTTGTCCATTAGTTCGATCAGAGCAGGCACTTTGTTCATGGCCGTGTCTAGTCCATCTTGTGCTTTCTTTTCTATACTCGATAGGTCCAATGCAGGGTTGTAGAGGCCAAGCAGTGTTGTGAGGGCGCTCAGCTGTGCAGTGCATGTTTCTAGGATCGACTCAGGTGTCAAAGGTTCTTCGACAGTAGCCCAGTCGCCCGGTGCTTCTGCATCACTCGACTCTGCCTTCATGTCTTCGTCGTCATCTTCTTGAACTTCTGGCTGTTGCTGTCGCTCCCCTTCCCAAGCTTCCTGGTACTCGCCAGAAGCCTGCGCTTTGGCAATTTCCGCCTGCATCTGCGTGTATTCTTGCTGCTGACTTTCTAGACATTTCGTGAAGATCTCAGCAGCTTCTTCAAGTAGTGGCCTTGCATCGTGTTTTCCCGCTGCTTGTGTGCCGGTCTCTAGGCCAGCTTCTGCTAGTGAAGTAAGCACCTGGGCGGTATTGAAGAGAATGTCAGTATTCGTTGGATTTAGCGAGGCTGCAACACGATGAGAGGCCAAGGTCTCTTCTAGCAGTGCAGTTCTGTTTCCAAACTGAGAGACAATACGTTCATCTTCTGTAATAGTGTATTGAAGATTTGCTCTGGGCATGGTTAGTACTCGGCGCACACACAGAGGCTCGACTCACTCACTTGTTGTATGCAAGGTCGAACGACTGAGGAAAGAGCCTTAATCCCTGATTGTACATGTCAATTGCTCTGTTGAAAAAGCGGGCGGCCTTTGCTGCGTCTCCAGCGCGCCATTTGCCCGCCGCCTGCTCAAATTCGTCCGCAGCTTCTAAAAAGTCGTTTTCGGTCTGCGGTTCCTGTGGTTTCAGTTTGCCCTTTGGCTTGGGTTTGAGAAAATCTTTTCGTTTGGGCGGCATTTTGATGAAGGAAGATAACGAAGAAAAGAGAACAATCGGTTTGGTGTTGTCACGCAAGGTGCAACGGGTCAGGGCAAAACGCAAGTGGCGAATTTGCACAAGCTCAATTGACTATGATTTCTCAGCAAATTACACTGCACACCATGCAACCCGCACTTGTTCTGAAGGCGACTGATAAATAAAGCTGACTCCTAGCCGTACTGCCTTTGGATGCGAAACTTCTTAACCACCCCGCTTTCACCTGCCCCACTTTGAACAGCCCTTGTGGACCTTGGTCTTTCCGCCTTCCACCTTTACAGCATTCAATTCAGCTTCTCCTTATTAAAATCATCCCATAGCAAGCTACGGTCAATCAGAAAGCCTTCTTGATTAAATGACACGCCCTCTTCCTTCAGTAGCTGCAGTTTCGACTCCTGGTTTTGTCCGCTCGGTGTCTTTTCCCAGTCACCCTTAAATCCACCCACGAACTGTATCGGTCAGCACAAATAATTACAATTTCCGCCACGGAGCACATACCCCAGTACTAGCGATGCACCGATGACACGGCACTGCTGGGCAGAACGGATTGACGCGTAACGCACCGCCTACAGCTCGCGGAGAGCTATTCAAAGCTTTTGCCATGGCGGCATATGTCGTGACACGACCTTCTGGAATCTGCTGGAGCGCTGTGTACACGCGCTCTTGATATTTGGTGACTTTCGGTTGCTGAGACATGTTGGAGTGCGATAGAGTCGTACATGTGGAAAGCAGGCGTGTCTTGTAGGACTGACGCGTAGTCACGTGACATGCTTTCAAATTGACCACTCCTGGACATCTGCATACGATGTGGCCAAGAGATTGTGATCAGATCTGCCAACAAAAAAAAGATTACGGATGTCTTGATATCACATGAACTCAGAGACAAAGCGCAGCTCTTTTCCATTCCAGGTGCAGGTCGATACTGAGCAGTGCAGGCTCCTCCAAAGGGCTACATCATAAGTGAACTGTTAAACATCTCCATATACGCTGTAAGTTCCTATCCAAGACGTCCAGAAGGGAACTCACTTACAGTTCTGGAGCCATGCAGACACCGATGAAGGTCTTACCTGACTTTCCGTCGCTGACACGCACAAGCTAAGTAGCAGGCATATCCTGGTATGCTGATGATTACTCACTCTTCAATTGACAGGGCATTCTTAAATTGTGGCCACCAGCCTATCCGGAGACCCTGATAGTGATCATGGTGAATCATCAGTTCCCGGACTTCCGCTACGTCGGCATTCCTGCCAGTGCGTTTACTCTCTGCCAACAAGACATAAATTTCTTGCGACGAGATGAGTCACTGCGCACAACAGACTCCAAAGAGCATGACCTCCGATAAACGGAGACTAGGAGAAGCGGAAGCGCCCTCTCTGTGTCGCATAACACGCTACTGCTGCTCTTCAACCTTGCAGAATTTTGTGCTTGGGCGGCTTGACAGCCAGAAGGGGGCGACACAACCAAGTCACACACTAAACCGCACGTCGTCATTTCCACGAACTGGTCACACAAGAACCTGTATCCTGTTGGTACCGCGGCGGGCCGAGCTCCACTGGTCCTCACAGGGCCATCGAGGGTTTACAGCAAGTGATTCGTAGACAGTGAAGCAGTCGCGCCGTGCCGCCCTCCCTTTCCTCCCTTCTCCATTCGACTAACGAGCGGGTTCACCGCACGAATCAATATGCGAGCAAGACGGGTCCGCAGTGGGCCCTTTTTAGTCGTGACGGTGACGAAGTATGTCATGCGTCCTGTAAGTGGGCGGTTAACATGAGCAAGTATTGGACTCGAACGTCACCTTGACGGCTAGGGTAAACAGATCTAGATGCGAGACACCGGTAGTGTGAGCGGAAGACTTTGCACTGTATGCAGCACCATTGCCGATCCAGATGCCAGACATTGGCTTGTTTCCGCATGGCAGCCATAAACGGATAGGGGTGATCTTGTCGTCTGAGTCCCGACAGTCTCTGGAGTGTCTCAGATTCCAACACTGCCTTCAAGAACTGGCAACCCTTGGGTTAACTTGTTGAGCACCCGCACCGCAGCTACCCACAGGTGTGGCCTTTACGGATGGGCACACGGAATCCCTGTGTCAAGGCGCGGTCGGTGGTAACGTCAACGACCGAATTTGGTCTCTTATTGGCCCCTTCTTTCACCAGACCCTTCTCCATTCAGTATGGCGTCGTCACATGACCATATAGCCATGCGGGCGGCCGTTTTTTTTCACATTGGCAGAGCACGAATGAGCGTCCACAGCTGGGGTCAGCAGGCATAGCGGCTTAAGCGCGACCTGGACTGTGGATCGCATCCATGGCCGGACCCTCCTTGCTCCGAGCCGTAAATGAGACCGTTAGGGAGAGCAAGAAGGACCGTTTTCGCCATCGTAGAGGAAAGAGAAATAGAAGAGTCGTACGTGCATCGTGCGTTGCGCAGCTTTTTGATGCGTTGTCATTGTGGCGAGGGAGATCGACTGCTCAGCCTCATCTTCGCCTGCAGCTAAGCCGAATCGAGGCACACAGCCACACTCGCAGCTTCCTGGAGACGGGGCGTCCGGCCTGGCGGCATAATGCCACCACCTAACGAGCAGATCCGCAGGCTCCTGGTCAGAGCATGCAATGGTCACGAGAATAGAATAGCATCCAAAACCGCAAGACCCATTGGGTAAACTCCGCGAAAATCGCTCAGAAAGCCATATGACTGTTTCTGCATGGGAAACCCCAAGCCGCTTGTTGCCCGGCACACCCTGATTGAACAGTCAGACAGCCCTCGATGGTGAAGGCTTCTCAACGAATCTACTGCCTGGCCCCATTGAGATAGATGCATACGAGCCGTTGATAACCATGTCGGTCCTTTTTGAGCTCGAGGGGACAATCGATGGCTGCTTGTCAGGCAGACACGATGAGCTGAACGCAGCATGTGTAGCTGGAAGTGTGGATTTTGACAAGTGAGCGTCGTTGCAATGTCACTGCTGCTTGTCAAGACGTTTCCGGTGAGATCGAGAGTACTCCTCAGCTCTCAAAACGAGAGCCCTGCCACGAGGAATGTCTCAAAAAAGTAATAGTAAACGCGAGGCTTGTGGATAGGGTTGCTGGGCGTTTGAAACGGCATAATGTTGGTGGGTAAGGGACGGATGGGGGCAGCCTGACAGCCAATTGGGCTTTTTACTTGGCTGCCGCCGCGCAAGGTCTGTCTACGAATCACCGCCCACCACCACCATTCAGCAACTCGACTGGCTGTCCTCCCCCTTCGAGCCAGAGGCCTCCACCCACCTATCCAAGTCCAAGCGCCCGTAGGGACCAGGATGTCGCCGTACCGGAATAAGCCCAATATCGCAAGGCCGCCGGCGAGGGCTCTCTGGAAGACGTCTGCACATCGAGTTGCGCAAGCCGCGAGGTTGTACATATGCAAGCCTACGCACCCCGCAACAGCAACGATCGCTGAAGCGACCATAACCAACAGATCCTATCGCTGAGCTTACCAAACTAACCAAGTACATGCCCGACAATCCCAGGGCTCCTTGCAAGAGGCCTCTGGACTGGCCCTCCGTCTTTGAGACGGCTCATCCGCAAAAAGCCCCACTGAGGCGACTCTCGGTTGAAGCCCCGCGCTTGGACAGTCGACCCTGAGGTAAGAACAAACGAGACGGGACGCGTGAGCTTCCGTTGGGGCAACAGTATAACACCAGTCATTATCTCGTTGTTCCCTGCGAGCGACGTGGTCGATTTTCGTCCCATATCGCCGTACCCTGGCACAGCCTCGTCTCGGGCTTTGCCGACTGCGCCACACCCATCAGACGTTTTCGGACTTGCCGATAGATGTGGCATACGAGAAAGACTTTGACAGCTTCACCGAGTTTCTGCACAGATACGCAATATTGCACGTACCGTTTGGCCGGATGGCTTATATGGATGGACTTGCAATCTCAGTCGCTGTAACAAGTCCCGAATCGCCACCCCCGTCCGGTTATTCTAGCGTTCCCGCCATCAGCTACATCAGCCGTCAATTCACTTTACCGTTGTTTTTTTAAGCTCACTTTTGCTAACGGTTCCGGATTGTGGGTTTCGGATTACCCTTGGCTCAAACCTTTTGTCTCAAGCGTCTTACAGGAGGGTAAGCACATGCCTTCATGAGTTACTCGGCGCACACAAGCATTGGTTGTACATCTAGCCGTGTTACACAAGGCTACCCAAAATGGCTTCTTATAAGTCACCATACCCTCCCTCAAGGAGGGTGGAGGATAGAGCCCCCATCACCCGGTTACCTCAGCGATCTATTACTCCGACCACAGGCACATCGCAGCTACCCGCATCAAGTCAGTCTAAGCTGCAAAAGAAGAGGCCCTCAAGAGATGACGAGGCGCAACCTAGAGGACCTGTAAGCCAAGCAGGGTCCATCTCAACGTTCAGCTTGCGCCAAAGGACCACTAGCCGGTCTACACCCATGTTTCCTCTGCACCCAAGCGCTCCAAGCTCGAAACCAATATCTCAGACGTCGACATCTCGATTACCCAAGCTCGATGTCCCCCAAAGTATACGTACGCCTTCGCTCGCATCAGGGTCGTCGGCATCGACTATCGAGAGTCCTCGATCGAATGTTCTCCGGAGAAAGCAAACGAGCGTCGGAGTTACGACTAGTCGACAGGCAACACGGATAAGGGATGATTCAATGTCATCCCAAGACGACGCGCAGCCGATGGAAGGCATACCTGGTGGCTACAAGGACCCTTTCTCCGAGACTGTTCTGGGAATCTCACTGCCACCATCTTCTACAATTCTGGCTTTTTCTGAAACTCAGGTCGAGCCGTACAGCAACTCAATCTACGATGACGAGATTGGACCTACAGATGTTCTTCCTCTTCCGGCTCCACAGTATGCACTCTCTGCAACCCCATCAACACGTTACTCAGAGTCTCCGGGACCATTCAGTGTCTCGTCAACCCCTACGTCAATGTCATCCTACTCACCGGGGGCGACTCTGTCAAGGGCTTCCAACCGGACACGACAAACAAGTCCTTTACAGAGTCGACCGCCTGTTACTCGGCACAAGACCCCAGATGAGACCAGCAACCGCCACCCCCACGCACTTTCTACAGTCAGAGAGTCTTCCACATCTTCATCGTCGACATCTACCGTTGTCACTGAAGGCGCGAAACACAAAGATAAGCCATCAACTAACGTGTTGGCGACTCTTCCTCAAAGTCCTCGGACATCAGAAGTAATTTCCAACCCAAGCGAAAGATCACAAGTCCAGGCACCTCCAGAGTTTGCTCATCTCGCAAATCAATCGCCTGTTTCAATGCCAGCAACGAGGCGCCCATCGAGACCCAGCAGAGACGGCGCCCCAGAACTATCAGGACTTCGAGGCCCATCGCCAATCATCCAAAGTAACATGCCTCATTTCCCATCCCATCACAAGCGAAGCGCGTCGTCCGAATCCAAAATAGCCCTGGCATCCACAATGAGATCCAAGACGAGCACTCCAGCAAAACCACCTTCACGACTCCCATCACCAAACCCGTCGTCAGTGTTACCGCCAGCTACTCGATCAACATCGCGCGGGCCTACACCAGACTCTCAGCTTGACCGGAAGACAAGAAGAACCAGTAGTGGACCTGCGCCAGCACCCGCCCCGAGCCCGAGCAAAACCTCCAGGTTCGGCTTTTTCACGCGTCGAACGAAGACTGAGCCCGCTCTTTCTACGAAGTCGGATGGCAAGCTACACCGCAGAGGGCCGGCGGCCGGTACTGGCCACGAGGGCTACGGACGCTATGCGGTAAGAGGTCGAAGTGGAAGTTCGATGAGTAGCAACAGTATCGGACGTTCCGCCAGCGCTGGCACAACTACTGAGAGTCTGGATAAGACACCTTCCACCCGTAAGAGTAGTATGACAAGCACAACTAGTGGAGAAATGGACGACTTCTTCTTGAATCGACTTGCTCCGGTGATTATTCGGGGCACGGGAAGTAGCACAGAGCTCTCGCGCAGCCCTGAACCCATGCAGAGTACCAGCAGTCTCGACGTGTCTGTCAAACAATCAGTGAAGAAGACAAACAAGATTGACAGCCGTCTGTCACAGTCTGCAATTGAGAAGAACCAACCGATACTGTTGCCTTCTGCAATGCCGGACACCATGCGTGGGGTGTCTCCTATGAAGAAAATGACCATGGGGCTGCGGAGGCCATCGGACAGCGACGACGACACGAAGAAATCTTCTCTACCTGGTGGACCCTCGTCTTCAAGCAGTCGCATAGCTGGAAGAACTCGCAAGAACTCCATAAGTGAAGCTGCATCTGAGATTAAAGAGGGCACATGGCTGAAATCGAAGAAGAACAAAGCAGACAAGGAGGCATCAAAACCTTCTAAGAGGTGGAATTTCTTTCAACGCGCCCACGCAGGACCTCGTGCAGACACACCAGCAGGCCTTACGGCCAGCCCCAGTAACAAAACAGTCACTTCTCGTTCTGTTGCGCACTATGCTTTGATGGACCAGTCTGGCCTTGAGCTCGACGACATTGAGCAGCTGATGAAGGAGGCTGATGAAGGAACGGAGAGCGCTCTCTCCGACGATGAGCCCGGAAGGAAGGAACGTATGTTGTCTATGCTGCTGCCACCTAAGCCAATCCTCGAACCTGGCCTTGTACCAATGGCACGCCCTGCCTCACCTAAGGTTTTCCTACGCTCAGAGGCACCGCCTCAGCCTGAACAACAGCAACAAAGCAAACTGGTCATTGACACTAATGTCCAGGCGCCCTACGAACCGGAGCATCATTCACCGACAGACCTGACGCCCGTAACTGATCTTTCGCGACCTTCATCTCCCTTTGCAGAGTCATTTCCAGTACAAGAGCAGGAACTTGCGCCATCGCCGAATGCAACAATTCTTTCGCAAGTACCTGAATCTGAGCTAGAACGTACCAATGTCATGCCAAGTCAAGACGCCTATGTTCTTCCGCAGGACATCCCTTCGCCTGGTCCGCCACCTGCAAACCCACCTCCACGGCCGAGCCGCCTGGCTCAAGTCGGCCGCATCCCTCAAGTTGTCTCCACCCGTCGCCAGCCCGGTCGGCCGTCTTCTCGTTCGTTCTCTCGTCCTTTTGCTTCCAACCAACCTCGTCCAACAGCTCTGCCACGCACATCCTTTGATTCGATCGGCTCTGTAGTTGCAACCGCAGGTCCGATTGAGCCATATCCTATCCTTCAAGGTCTGAGCGCCCTCAGCCATGGGTCTGCCATCGCAACTATTAGTCCTGATGAGGATGAGGCGAACCGTCGAAGTGAATTCTTCAAGTTCCCACCTCGCAAAGACTCTGAAGTATCATATTCAAGTAGCTCAGGCGTCTGGAGCTTCGCGCCGGCTGCAAGCACTGCCATAGTACCTAGCCCTGGCGCACCACTATCCGAAGATGAGCTCTGGAACGAGTATGACGATTTGATCGATGAGGTTCTCTCGCCTGGCGCTTCCCGCACCACTGAAAACAGGGCTAGCATTCGCAGTCACCCTTCTCTTGAACCAATGCCTTTGAGACCCAAGGCACCAGTCAATATCCCAGGTTCGGAGCAAGACGATGATGAGGTTACGAACCCGTCCCTGCACCTTCGCCGCTCTCGTCTGCTAGCTGTCTTACATTCCAATCAGTCCCCTACTTCGTCAGTGTCTTTTTCGGAATTCATCTCGGATTACGGAGAGCGCAAAATCAGCGTCATCGACCCTGTCACTGGCAGATTGAGCTTACCGGCTAGTCCCCGTCTTTCTACTGGATCCACTGCGAAGCGTTCAACGCGCTCCAGCCTTCCAGCGACCCTATCGCAGAGTGCACGACAATCAAGAGGAACCATTGCCTCCAAGTCAAGCAAAGATCGTGATAGTGCGGCCACGAATCGATACAGAGACTCACGACTGATGGACATCGCCGAGGGTCAAACCAACGGTCTCTTGTCCATGGCAAACCTTCGTTTCGGTGCCCTTATGATAAGCAAATGGCTTTCCTTCGGTCGGGTCCTGTTTAGCCCAGTTCACTTTGAGCTCAAGAATCCGAACGAAGACCGTGTCTTAGTCATTGATGGGCTCGGCAAAGATTGGTCCTACTACTGTGCATTGACCTATCCAGAGGTGACTGTGTACGACATGGGACCGGATCCGTCTTCGACAACGTCACCTGAGGGCACGGCTGAACCTTGGTCAACTCTTGGTAACCACCGTCACATCTGCCATCCTTCTCTCAGCAAGGCTTTTCCGTTTCCCATGCATTTCTTTGCGTGTGTAGTGCTTCGATTTCCGACTGCACTTCCTTCCTCGGAACACCACTTCGTCCTTTCGGAAGCGAAGCGTGTCTTGCGACCTGGAGGTTACCTCGAGTTCAGCGTCCTCGACATGGATCTCGTCAACATGGGCAACCGTGCTCGCCGTGCTGTTCGTGGCCTGAAGATGAGGATGCAGGTAGCGGACGAGAACATCTCGCTCCGCAATATTAGCGACGAGGTCATGGCCGGTATTGGCCGTAAAGGCTTTGTTGAGTGCAACCGATGTGTTGTTGGTGTTCCTGTTGCTGGGAGACTTCCCGGTCTCGATGACACAAAGGCAACTTCTACTATGAGGAAAGATGGCACAACGAGCTCAACAGCAAAGACAGCCAATACCCTGGCACCGTCCAGTCAACCAAAGCCTGAATTTTCTTTCTCTGAGCTCCTTAACGCTACTTCGGCGTCCGAGTCAACCAACAACGACATCACCGATATGGTGGCACGCGTGGGGCGATGGTGGTACTCTCGCTGCTACGAATCCCTCGTTCTACCCGAAGCTGGAGAACCCGGTGCCGCTACCTCTGGCACTATGCTCGAGACCAGCATCTGGCGCGACGAGAGCCTCATTCAAGAGTGTGAGAAGCGTGGTACAAGCTTCAAACTCCTCATAGGCTACGCACAGAAGCCTGAAATGGGCGTCCGTCGCACTGTCAGCGTCTAATCATTCTTCGTTTCTTTGGAGCTGTGCTCTCAAGGTCCTGGAGACTGTTACAACCTTAGTACTCGTAATGAGGTCTACTACTTTTTATTTGGGGAGGCTATTTTCTTTTTGGCGTTCTGCTGCGTTCAAGCGATTGATATTTCCTTATACCCTCCTTCGTTCAATTTGAACTCTTGCATGACAAACGACGACTCAGCATCATTACAATTACTACAACAGAATGGCGCAAGCCTGGGCACATAATCGATGTGTACGACACAAGGTCTCTGTTTAAACTTTTCTTTGGCCGGATTGGAACTTGCTGGCAATGGACAATTTTGGGGGGCGATCGAGAAAAGAGTGGGTTGGTACAAATAATACCCAGACATGTTCGTATGACGAAGGAACTTGATATATGTAGATATGATACAACGACCATTGACTGATACGAAGAATGAACAATTTTCAAGTTGCCTATATTTCCCTTGGTTGATGAAAGCTTTCTGTCCTCTGCCAAGCGCACTAGTCTAAATCCTCTTAAGCGCGTGTCGCTCAGACCTCCAACCAATCCGCTTCAAGCACCTGGGCATCTACCTTCACTTTACTCCACTCTTCACTACATCCGACCTCTCATATTCTCGACCCAGTCGGTAGTGATTCAATTCAGAAAATTGACTGGTTAGAGAAGCAAACAAGGATAGGTCGAGATAGGAAGAAAAGAGCCAGGAAAGAGAGGCAAAGATGAATGCAAACTTCCAGGGCGCGCCGGATCGAGATGATATCAGGCTACTGGATCAATTGCGCAGTCAGCTGATGCCGATGATCAAGACCATGGATCGGCTGCAGGCTGAGATGCAATTTAAGATGAGCCGAGGAGAGGCTGTGGACTGGTAAGTGTGGATATTGTTGTCTTTGAGAGATTTGCGAGGCGGTGTCGCAGTCCGTCTGTCACGGATATCATGATTACCAATTTCTTTCTTGGCTACGTACTGTTTGAGCATAGCAGAACAGAAAAACTAAAAAAAAAGGCGTCTCTTCTTTGTTTGGATACATTTTTCAGATTGAAAAGCGGGCTTCGACACGAGTGCTAATGCTTCGCTCGTAGGCCCCAAATCCACCGTGCTACGACCATGGTAACAAACTACATTACTTCTATCCATCTTCTCGTCAACGGTGGATTTCGCCATCAGAACAAACTCGTTACCCAGAAACAGCGCATTCCCTCCAAGGACGCGGCTGGCAACCCTATCCTCGACGCGGGCGGCAATGAGGTGTTTGTTGAGCGCGACGTCAGGCGGCGACTCATTGCGACGCAGCCTTTGCCGACCAACACAGAGAAATTCCAAGCCCTGCACCCATTTCCAAATCCGTTGTATCCCATGAATGCTGGGGGCGGCATGGCGGCAGGCATGGCGGGAACGTTGCTGAGGAAGAGGCTAGAGCCGATGGAGGAAGGGTGGGTAGAAGATAAGATTAGGAAGGCAGGGGAATGGTTGTATGTTCCCGAAGAGTGGGGGATTGACATGAAAAAGAAGAATGCGACGAATAAGCAAGAAGGTGAGAGACAGGACGAAGATGAAGATGAGGTTCCAGAGTCGGAGCGGCTGGATTCCGAAGCTATTCCTACAAAGCGCGTCAAAGATGTCCTTTCGGGAGATGCTATCAAAGATCTCTGGCAGCATGCGCATCAAGAGGTGTTTGATATAAAGTACCTGCGACGAACATATCCAGCCAGTTACCCTGCGGAAGATGCGCAAGACGCGAACGATGGCGATGAAGAAGAGGACGAAGACGAGGAACCGGGTGATGAGGAGGAAGAGGAAGAAGAAGAGGAGTTTGAAGACGTCATGGATACTTCTGGAGGACAGGGAGCAGGAGAAAACGACTCTGCCAAACCAAAGGTGTTGATGATGAAGAAAAAGAAGGCTGTCGTGGGAAAATTGCCTGTACATCAAGCTGTGCAAGGCGTGCCCGTGTTTTCGCTGGGAGTTGTGCAAAGATTTGCTGAGACGGGCGAGGTGTGATCAGGAACTGCTTGAGGCAACGAGTGTAAATGTCCATTGGGTGCTCTATTGTACATTTGATTCAAACATGGTTGGGTATCAAAATTCAACGACGTGCGGTTACTCTGGCCTGAGTGCATAAATCCGCACAGGAAACAGCTCTCTCGGCATGCCTTTCTGCTGTTCTGTAGCGACGATTTTGAGTCCTGCCTTCTGGAAGAGCATGCGGAACTTTGCGTCGGATCGCGTAACGCTCGAGTCTTCATCGTCGTATATGTCCTTGTGTCTGATGTCTGTCGACATGTTCTCCTTGACCACGATCCAGCTTCTAGTTGGATTGTCGCCCTCTGTCGCTGGCTTAAGCCCTTGCTTGCACCGCTCGAGATATACGACCAGCTGTGCATCGGTCAAATGTCCAAGGCACCACTGGTTCCAGATGACATCGTATGTGCCGGGCTCAGGTACCCAATCCTGCAGACCCAGGTTGATGATGTCGCCTAGCTGGCCTCTTCCTTCCTTTTGTTCCTCGTTGGCCAAGCTTTGCACGAGCTCGTCGGTGAACTTCTTGACGGGCTCGACGATATCGACCTTTTCGCTCACACCCAGCAGCAGGCCCTTTGTGATGCGGCCAATGCCCGCGCCGCAGTCGGCCACACGCTGCAAAGGCGGCAGAGGATCTTTGGACGCTGCCTGTGCTCTGCCGCGCCGCAGTTTGGTGAGGAAGTTGGAGGAGCCCTGCAAATCGATGCGTGAGGTCTGGGGGAAGCCGCCAAGCATGCCGTTCACGTCGGCCGAGACGCTATTCCAGTACTCGAGCGAGTGAGCGACGTCGATTGAGGCATCGGGGCGCTCGGCGTCGTGGGCCGGGGCAATTGGTGGGTCGCTGGTCATGTCCATTATGGAATGGACAAGCTTGGAGAGAATCTGCGATAGTTTGAGCACGCGAACGGTTATTGTTCTCTTCTTGGTTGCTGACATTTTTCTTGGTTCTGTGATTTTCTTCTCTGGTGGCACCCCTGGATTTAACTGGGCGCTAGGCAGGTGGCCACAAGCAGGGCTCTGGCTATTTTTTTTTCCTGTGTAAAGGGATCTGCGTGCGGGGAGAAAGATTGAAGGTCGATATGTACGATGACGCGAGGCTGAAGCAACATGGTGGTGGGGTAGCTTCCGCAGCTGTCTGCCATTGGCGGGCAGTGCACATCCCCACACCTGCTTGGTCTGGCCAGCATGCTGTTCGAGTGTGCTCTCATGAATTAATCAGACGGTGAACCGCCAGGGAATGTAGCAGCGCCGTGCTGACCAGAAAGCCATATCATAGGAGTCAAGGTACAATGCAGTTGTCTCAAAAAGGCAGTTGTACGCGGTCCGGCTAGCTCCAACGGCCTCATCACGGGGTCCACAGTTGCCGATAGCAGTCCCGTCAATCAAACATGAGCGGGCGCAACCACGCATCCGTAGCGTATAGATAGCAGGCCAACCCCCTCATCATGAAGGACATGTCCTCTCTCTGCCCTACATTAACTCGGCTTTCTCTTCGCCCACGCTCTACTTC
Organism: Curvularia eragrostidis; assembly: GCA_020744315.1. Taxonomy (NCBI): domain Eukaryota; kingdom Fungi; phylum Ascomycota; class Dothideomycetes; order Pleosporales; family Pleosporaceae; genus Curvularia; species Curvularia eragrostidis. Next base: position 25,361 of record JAIRCK010000111.1, on the reverse strand, counting down.
GCTTTCCCTGCTACGACCATCCGTATACAGGGTTCCGAGAATTGGTCTGCGTCCGACTTGGAAATTCTATACTACCCAGAACAACATGTCTGACCTCTTTGTCGAGCTGACCGCGCCAAACGGTCGCAAATACAAGCAGCCAAGAGGCCTCTTCATCAACAATGAGTTTGTCAAGTCCAAGTCGGGAGAGACCCTCTCTTCCATCAACCCAACGTATGACGCCTTCCTTTGGACGACAGCTCGCCTGGTTATCTGTTTTGCGTAAGATAAGCTAACAACAGCCCAGCGATGAGAGTGAGATTGTTTCCGTCTATGCAGCTGGCCCGGAAGACGTCGACATTGCGGTAGCAGCAGCACGCAAAGCCTTCTACAATCCTGAATGGCGAGATATGGATAGTAACGCCAGAGCCGATTTGCTGTACAAATTTGCACAGTTGATTGATGAACACAGAGAAACCTTGGCTACGATTGAGACGTGGGACAATGGCAAGCCTTACTTGGTCTCGCTCAACGATGACTTGAGTGAGGTTGTCGGTGTCATCAAGTACTATGCAGGATATGCCAACAAGATCCATGGCACCGTCATCAACACCTCGCCTCTTAAGCTAGCATACACGGTCCGAGAGCCAGTTGGTGTGTGCGGCCAGATCATCCCGTATGGCGCCTTGTTTTTTGTGTACAGTCAATTGCAACAAAACTGATTATGTCCAGATGGAACTTCCCTTTGGCTATGGCGGCCTGGAAGCTTGGGCCTGCCCTTTGCACCGGTAACACGGTAGTCATGAAGGCAGCTGAACAGACGCCGCTTTCTATTTTGTACCTCGGATACCTTGTCAAGGAAGCTGGCTTCCCTCCAGGTGTGGTCAATTTCATCAACGGAGAGGGTAGGAAAGCTGGTGCTGCACTGGCCCAACATCCTGATGTCGACAAGATTGCCTTTACTGGATCAACAGCAACTGGAAAAGAGATCATGAAGATGGCTGCTGGTACCATGAAAAATATCACACTTGAAACAGGAGGAAAGTCGCCGTTGATCATCTTCGACGATGCAGACCTCGAGCAAGCAGTCAAGTGGACGCACACGGGCATCATGTAAGTCATGTTTCTGATTCTGTCGTACTTGACTGACGTGTGTAGGTATAACCAAGGCCAAGTGTGTACTGCGACGTCTAGGGTACTTGTACAAGAGGGAATTTACGACAAGTTTGTCGAAGCTTTCAAGGAGCATGTCAAGACGACGTCTGTGGTTGGAGATCCCTTCAAGGACGAGACCTTCCAAGGGCCACAGGTGACCAAGGCGCAATTCGAACGCGTTTTGTCGTACGTTGAGTCTGGTAAATCAGAAGGCGCTACGCTGGTTGCTGGTGGAGAAGCGTATAAAAACGCGGGCGGAAAGGGCTTCTTCATCGCACCCACCATCTTCAAAGACGTAAAGGACTCGATGAAAATCTTCCGTGAGGAAGTGTTTGGCCCGTTTGTCGTCATCAGCTCGTTCAAGGAGGAGGAAGAGGCAATTCGACGTGCCAACGACACGACGTATGGTCTCGGGGCAGCCGTGTTTACGGAGAACATTACCAAGGCCCACCGTGTGGCCAGACACATCGAAGCGGGCATGGTTTGGATCAACTCGAGCAACGACTCTGATTTGCGCGTTCCATTTGGAGGCGTCAAGCAAAGCGGCATTGGAAAGGAGCTAGGCGAAGCTGGGCTGGAGGCATACACGCACAAAAAGGTAAGTCGGTCCGTTGTATGTGCCGTATCATGTAGTTGCTGACAAGACTGCCAGGCCATCCATGTCAATCTAGGTACCAAGTTGTAGAGGTCGCGGCTCAAGCAAGCGACAATGGAGATGCGGAGGCAGTGGAGCAGACGACTAGGATATGTGGGAGTGCTGTCCTTGGCGCCACGGCTTGGACAGTCGGCGTGAGGCCAGAGTCATGATAGTGTCATGTATGTATACAAACAGTCGGTGTGAAGGCAAAAAGTCCGAGGGTTTATGCTGCGAAGAAAGCGCTCACCTGAAGCATGTGGCGTGTGCGTGAAGACGAGCCAGGTGATCAGTCCCGCCTTGTGCTGGAGAAATTGCCGCAAGGGCAGGACAGGACAGGTCCAGTGGCATCGAGCACATGTTGTACCAGGGCTCGTGCTGACAGTGGACCCATGATGTCGTGGTGGGGTTGGGCGAGAGCGTGCGGTAGGCTTGAAGCGCCTTTTTATTTTCTTCGTTGGCCAAGTTGCAGTCAGGAGCTTTGCGACGGCGCAAGTGCTCGGTACTGTACTGTACTGTACTGGACCGCACTATACGGTGGAAGACGTAGGAGCAAGAGGCGGCAGGTCACGTTGCGCGCCCAGAGGCTCTCTCTGCTGCTGCAAGCCATTGCCCATCCTTGCCCAAATCCTTGGCGACGTCTTGTCGTCGAAGCTGCCAACCGTTGTCTCCCAGCCTCTCTCTCTCCTACTCACACACTCCTATACGCACACGCCCGTCTCGGTGCAAGCGTGCCACAGCGACATCCGCAGCCTGTCCAGTTTGCTGACGCCACGGTGCTTGGTCCCGTACCGCAGTACGCTACAGCCCCGCTTGCGTGGATTATCGCGGCGCTGTCGCGGCCGTCTGGGCTCCTACGTACTGTACTGTACTAGTCAGCGCTCGCCCGCCCGCTAACACCGCACCCAACGCTGCCATTCAACGACGCGGCAGAGGCTACGTCGTCTAGACGTTGCGGCTGACATCGCGTCCTGGCACCCTCCCCCCGCCCTGCTAGCCCTGATAGCGGTCCAAATCGTCGTTATCACCGCTGCCCACGCCTGGCCCGAGCCCATGAGCCCATGAGCACTGCCCGAACGACCCGCCTGTCAACTGCCCACCACCGATCTGGCGCCCACACTGGAAGACGATCGCTCCCCCGTCGCCCTGCCTAGCCTCATCTGCCGCGGTTTGTCGAGGCAGATCACGACTGCGCCGACGGAGGCCCGCTTCCTTTCTTTTCTCGCCCGCCTCTACCGGCCGCCCTAACACGGCCTCAGCCTCTTGCTGCTCACAACACACATACGCACACAACCGCTCCGCTATCTGCGCCGACGCCTGGCGTCATCGCTTCCGCCCACGCGAGACACAACCAGCAAGGCTACCATCGGCTCCGTCACGCACTCGCCTCGCAACTTGGTCGCCGCTTCTTCCTTGTTTCATGTGAGAAGGACCTGCCGCCTGCACGACATCAACATACCCACTGCCCGCCCTCAACACGCACACACACCTCCCTCTGCTCAGCCTCGCCACCTCCAGCCACCATGGGCAACCAGCAGTCCAGCAACAAGGACAAGAAGGGCGACAAGGGCGGTGCCGACGGCGTCCCTCTTGGTCGCGAGTACTATCGCTCTTTTGAGAGGTCCGACACCAAAGACTCGACCCGCTCGCTGCGCAACTCGCTGCGGAACAAGATTCCCGGTACTGGCAAGTCCGACAGCCCACGAAACTCGGTTTCTGGCATTAGTGATGCCAATGGCAAGGTGGACAAGACGGATGCCGCGTCCACAAAGTCCAAGGGCTCACGGCGCAACTCCTTAGCTTCAGCCCCCGCACCGCCTCCCGCCTCTCCCCCCGCCGAGGGCTCGACCGAACCCACCGACAAGCCCGAATCTGACGCAGACGAACCGCAAGCACCGCCATCGCCTGTCCAAGGCGCAACCGTTGGAACAGGGCACGAAGGAGTGACAAAGGCTCAGCGAACTGGCGAGGTCGACCACGTTTCTGATGTCCCCCCAACAGGAACTGCACAGCCCTCGGCTTCGGCCCAGCCAGGCGAATCAATCCTGCAGAAGAAGGACCAGCCCATTCCCAGGCTGCCAGAGCCAGCGGCGCCAGCGGATGGCTCGGGCTCGCCCATGGAGATCAGCGCGCTCAAGACAATGGATCTTGATGACATGATTCAACGACTGCTCGATGCTGCATATGCTGGAAAGGTCACTAAGACGGTCAGCTTGAAGAACGCCGAGATTTTCGCCATCTGCTCAGCCGCGCGCGAGGTCTTCTTGAGCCAGCCCGCTTTGCTCGAACTCGCGGCACCTGTAAAGATTGTAGGCGACATCCACGGACAATACACCGACCTGATCCGAATGTTTGAGATGTGCGGATTCCCACCCAACTCCAACTACCTGTTTCTCGGCGACTACGTCGACCGCGGCAAGCAGAGCTTGGAAACCATTCTCCTGCTCCTCTGCTACAAGCTCAAGTTTCCCGAGAACTTCTTTCTCCTGCGCGGCAACCACGAATGCGCAAACGTTACTCGCGTCTATGGTTTCTACGACGAGTGCAAGAGGAGGTGCAATATCAAGGTCTGGAAGGCCTTTGTCGATACCTTTAATACACTGCCTATTGCGGCCATTGTAGCGCAAAAGATCTTTTGCGTACACGGTGGATTGTCTCCCAGCTTGTCTCACATGGACGACATTAGGCAAATTGCACGACCTACCGATGTACCAGACTACGGTCTGCTCAATGACCTGCTGTGGAGCGATCCGGCGGACATGGAGAACGACTGGGAATCCAACGAACGAGGAGTTAGTTACTGCTTTGGAAAAAAGGTCATCATGGAGTTCCTGGCGCGACACGACTTCGACCTGGTTTGCAGAGCCCACATGGTCGTCGAGGATGGTTACGAGTTCTTTACAGATAGGGTACTGGTGACTGTGTTTTCAGCACCAAACGTAGGTTCTTCCTGTGTTTCGGTCGACTCAAAACAAGACTAATCTTTGGCAGTACTGCGGCGAGTTTGACAACTGGGGTGCCGTCATGTCGGTTTCTGGCGAATTACTCTGCAGTTTCGAGCTTCTCAAACCTCTTGACTCGAGTGCGCTCAAGAGCCACATCAAGAAGAGCAGGAACAAGCGTCAAAGCATGCTCAATTCACCAGTACGTATTGTAACCGAGCTTCCTGAAATCTTGCACCTTTCAGGACCTCCCATTGTATCTATAGCAATACTGACAAAGCCTCGCAGCCCGCACACTACGCACCTCAAAGTTACTAATTTTATCCTTGAGCATAGAGTACTTGCAGTACTCCATACTCTTCATCTGCGATTTTGGCGAGAAATACATTGGTCCGGAAAAAGCATGCTTCTTCTGAAATTGCGGATGATGTCATCAAAACAAACGAGTCGAATATATGCGACGTCGCCCAACAGCAACGCCGCGTGCGGAGGAAACCTAGATGGAAGGAACTGGGCAGCCAGAGCGACAGTATCGCTATACTTCCGCCTAAAAACCAAGGACACAGCAGATCGAGCACTTGGACATACGCCCAAATCGAGTCTGCTACTTTACCCACCAGCCTCAGTAAACCGCTGCTTTTGCAGAACAGGCGTTGGTACAGTGCTGGATCTTCAAGCGAAGATGGAAGGAGACAGAAACTCGAGAAGCCGAGGGCACTCTGGGAGTCTATACTCACTAAGCCTCTTCTAGATCATATCGAGTTCTCCCCCTCTGGATGCCATGTCGACCATGTGCGCCCTACGGGCATCCTCTGAAGTAGCTGGATATGTGCTATAACGTGGCGATGGTTCTTTCTTCTCTGAAGATTCCTACGGACTCTTCTTGTGAAATTGAATATTGAGTTTTTTTTTTTCTCTTCTTGTTTTTGAGGAATCGGGGTGGATGATCAGGAACGGCCTTGGCCGTTCTATTTCGCAAAAACGTGGTTTCTCTTTTTCTCTTCCCTTCTCAACTTGCGCATCAGGAGGCGTAGTAGGTGTCAGCTTTGGGTCTGTCTTGCACAAGATTTTTTATCGGTTTACTCCCCCCTTTACTCTGCTCTTTCTTCCTCTCATATTTGATCATGGCCGGGCTCGGTTGAGAGCATGTTGTTTCAGAGGGCTCTAAGATAATCGAAGATGGAGACTCTCGTGAAATACGCACCATACTGATAATGGTTATGATAAACTTTCGACTAGTATCTATCTATCTGTTCTCTATTCACTGTATCGCCTATTGTCCTGTTGTGTATTGTACATGTTCCATTTGGCAGGTGAGTCGGCCTACTTGATGTGCACCGCTTCTCATGCGATCAGGTTTGTCGCATCCACGAGCTGCAAAGGCGCTGTGTGATTCAGTTGTTTCTGATGCTCTTCGGTATTGAGTATGCACCCAACTATCACAACACTAGGTGGTTGCTTGAAGCCGTCTAACGTCACTCAAGGAAGAATTTCCAAGCGTCAAGTCCGAGGGCCTTTCCTAGATGGTCTGATTCGAGCTTTGCAAGGCATTCCACGTCGTAATTACCTTCTCTCTTTCTTCCGGCGTCGCCTCGATCAAATCCTGGGCTCCCTGCCGAAGTCTAATGAGATATAGTTCTGCTTGTAGCGTCGTGAGACTCTTTTTCGACAATGCACACTCAACACCTTTAAGCGTGTAGCCGGGTAAGCCCCAGATTGCTAGAACGTGCGTGAGTACAACTGGTTCTGAGGAAGGGAACAAAAAAAGCTAAAAGCTTTTTGTCGCATGGAAGCTTACCCGCTAATGTATAACAGCCGAATCCGAAGACACCTCGCCCCAAGCCCTTTGGAACGCCCAGTGGGCCTTCGAGCTTGGCACCGAGATAGGGATGTTTTATCAGCCCGCCGAAGGCTTCGTAAATGCCCAGTCCGAGCTCCTAGAGGATTGATTTTCGTCAGAAAAAAAAGAACACTGTCGCTGTATCTTGCGTTGTGAAGTGATGTAACAAACCTTTCCAGCGACACCAAGTCCACTGCCTAGGCCGACAATCTCGTCGCGTCGTCGATGCTGTTCGTTGGTTATGTAGTAGGAGGGCACGTTGCGGAAGCCGTTGGCTACATTGTAGAAGAATGCTACTGGCGCTGACTACAGTGAGCATTCACACTGTCAAAAGAGAGAGAGAGAGAAAAGAAAAAAAAACAGAAAGGATCATCACTAATGCATGCTCTGAGCTTACCTTTCAGACCCGTCTTGGTTAGGTCTCCGGCGTAATGAAGCGTTGCGTTGGCTATTCGATAGACGCGTCCTTGCTCAGCCTCTCTGGCTGCCAGGAGAGCGTGAATCTTTGCTGTTCCTCGCAGTTGAGGCGCCTTTTCAAAGTTTGCTTGCCAATCCTTCTCGTACGATTTACAGGCCATTCTATTGGCTAATTTGACTAGATGGACAAAACTCCGAGACTGTTCTTGGGCTTGGTTGTCGGCTTCCTCTTTCTTTACTTCGCCGACCCGCGTAGCTGGGTAATTGATTTCGGCATCCTTTCTTTTCAGACGATGGGAGAAATCCGATGTATTGATGGCGAGATTGGTGAAGAAACTGGATGCTGCGGCTACAGCACCAATAAGGGGTGTTTCGGCGCCTTCGTGAATATCTTCTCTCTGGTTAGCGTGCATCACTTGAAAGCTATGAATGCGGTCATACACCAATGTCTATGACGAAGCCTAAGACATGTCAGCCTCTCGAAAAAAATTTCAGGCATACGGACAATCAAGGTACTTACAGCCGTAGTTGCTTCGGATGTATAAGTCTATGCTTGGCCAGAACACATGCAGCGAGCCCGCTGAGGTGAAGCCCGGAAATTTTGTCTTTCCATACTGCGAGGCGATTAGGGCAGATTTGGCATCTCATCTCGTCTATCCTTAGTGCGCGCTCAAAGTCATGCACTGTCTCCGACGCCCCATCTTCTTCTGCAATGCGAGATGCCATGTTCTTAACAGCGATGCCAACCTCAGGCTTTAACGCAAACTTGATGCTTTCGGCCAATGCTTGCGGTGTCAACTGCTTATAGGGAATAGGTTTTGGACCAGCGCCAGCTTTGGCGACCATTTGTCCCCAGAATGGCTGGTCGCCAAAGAATGGTACCACGATAGTGGGTTTGCCGAGTGCTATACCTGCCGCTGTCGTACCTGCGCCTCCATGATGAACCACGCAGGAGACATGTTGGAAAAGCCAGTCCTTCAGCTGTGTGAGTCGCCATATTGGGAAATGATAGTTTATGAATTTGCTGTACTTACGTGAGGACAATTTCCAATCATGTAGACATTTTCAGGCACTTTGGCTATGTTTATGCCTCCCCAACCCTTTGAAACCACGGCACGTACTCCGGCTAGCTTGATAGCTTCGAATACAAGTCCACTGAGGCGTGCAGGATCATCTACAACGATGGACCCAAAGCCGATGTAGATCGGAGTAGGGCCCTTTTCAAGAAATGCAGCCAGGTCGTCGGGTGGTGAGTAAGAGGTACCAGCCTTTAGGAACGAGTAACCCGTTATGTTGACGTGTGCAGGCCAATCCGCTGGTTTAGGAATGAGGGCTTGGGACCAGAGGTAAGAATGAGGCACTTTTAGCCTTTGAAGTAGTTGAAAACCCCATAGTGGGCTTATCTGCATAAGGACAGATGATCAGCATGAGCATAGCTATAGGTTCGGTCATGGTTCTTACTATATCCAGCTTCAAGGTGTGAGTTCGGAACCTATTTATGAGATCTCCAAGTCTAGCGCAGTCAGTATTTCGAACTGTGAATCTTATTCCACAACCGATGGATTTAGAATCTTACCCTTGCCAGGTCATCAGTTCCATTATGGCAAAGCTGGCGTAGTTTGCAACAGACCTGTCGACGTCGCCGTATTCCATGGAAGCTAATGGGTGATGAAATGCTTTTGTTGGAGACCACGGCATGGTGAAGACGATGTGCATAGGTATCCCAAGCTTTTCCGCGCAATGAATATGGCCCATGGAAGGCGGATTCGCGATGATGACGTCGGCGAGGAACAGGCTCTTAGTGCTGTCCACATCCACTGCGGTAATCTTGGGTCCTAGTCCGTCTCCAGCCTCGATGCAACTACGCCATGTGCCTTCGAGTATCGCTGCCATTTCCTTTCGTCTTTTGCTTATTTCACCTGCCTTGATGCTTTCCATGCCTGGAAGCAAGCCTGGGTTCTTCACCATGTACGCCATGAGCGCTTCCGGATCACCCCCGATGGAAAAGAATTCGAGTCCATTGCTCTCCTTGGGCGCGTGAGTTGCTATAGCCCGAGTACAAATGCGGGGACAAAAATGGGTATACTAACCACAAAATCCTTGAAGGCTGGATGCGTGCATATTCGTACGCGATGGTTATGTGGAGGAGCTTGAAGGAGCTTGGCTATTGGGATGAAGGGCTGAACATCTCCTCTAGAACCGCAAATATGGATTGCAATGTGGAGTTGGGGTGGAGGCAGAGCCGCGTATTGGCGTTGGTGGACTGAAAGCTGTGATGTATGTCGTTTGTCTTTCCTATCCACTGCGTTGCGTTGCTTAAACCAATGCTCCAGTTGTTTTGTATTGTGATGAAAACGGACAGCAATCTGACCAGCTGTGTTCACTCTGCTTGAAACCTTTGTCAACGGATTGTTGAAGTGCGCGCGTTCCGCATGGCCTGGGAAACACGAAGACATGGCTGCGAGAGCGTTGAACGACGCGATACTAGTAACATTGGTGAAATTCGAAGGCCTTTGCAGGCAAAATGATCAAGCCAAATAAGTAGCGTAAGTAAGACGGCGGCGAGTTCGTACGGCGTAAAGGACGGGCGCAAAGGATGCACAAAGGCCCCAGTGCCCCAGTGCCGGCGACTGTGGAAGCACCGGAGGGCTGACAGCACCAGGCGGGCCGACGCGCATATGCACACAACGTCATCGTCCGCAAGGTTGGCTCTCATTACACGTGTGTTATACGCCATTTTGAAGTTGGGGTCCTTCTTCTGTCCTCGGTCATTTGACAATTAGGGTACATGTTCAAGGGAAACTAGAGCAGGAGGCAACGCATACGTACATTAGAGCAAAAGCATTCTAACGGCTACGCCGCATTACCACCGTTCAGCATTCTTTCTACAATCAACACGGGACAACCAATACGAAGGCATTTGCTTGCACAAGCATCCCATACCTAGTAGATTTCACATGAAAATCCTCATCACGTGTCAACGGCTCGTGATGCAGCCACACGAGCGAGGCAATTACCTCCCTATCGGTTACCGGAGGTTCCGAGGTCAGATCGCCCGCAACAACGTGATGGACACCCCTTTCACCGAAGATCCGGGTTCCTTGGGGATGCTAGTGACGCTGGAGTCATAGTGTGCCGATCGCATGATAAGACGCATCTTCCTTGTTGCTTGCCCTAGCTGTGCAAACCTGCGACGAGCCGAGGCGCATTGTTGTCGCACCTGAGTCACGCAGCAAGACGAATTTTGGAAACTTATTTTTTTTTTATAGAAGCAATGCCAGAATCTTGAATAGCCTGTTGCCAAGGGGAATGACGAGCAAGCCACGATCCCGTGAACCTCTCTTAGTCAAGATTGATATAGTACCTACTTCCGGTCGCTTCATGATAGCCCGCCATCTGTGAGCGTAACGGGTTTTGGGCTTTTGCCTTGCCGCTCTCGGAGCTTTTGTCGGAGGGTCAAGAACAACATGTTTCCACGACAAGTCCATGATTCACGAAGCAGAGTGAAATAAGGAGTGAATAGGGTATAACACAATGAAACAAGGGACATCGCCATAGCTATGACTAGTGGGCAAACACTAACGACATCATTAAGAAGTCGGAGTTCGCGTTTGACTCCATAAGACTTGGCGCTTTACTGTGGGCAGAGCTCCGTTGGATTCATGTAGCGACAGTCAACTGAACGGATAAGACAATTCGACTCACACAGGTTGCCGCTCGACTTTCTCGAATATCTCAGACTGTGGTGGGAAGGACAAGAGGCTAAAAGGAATGAAGCTCTGGGTACTGAGATGATTGCAGTGTTAGCTAAAAAGCCGCCGTCCAAAGTGCAATTCTACTGATCAACACTACACACTAAAACATCCCACGCAAATGGGCATGATGGCCCTGTTTATATGCAATGCAGATCTTGGTCCATCGGTTCATTGCACGCGAGCTCTATGCGAGCCACAAACAAGGGTTATTATCCCCACATGTTAAACGACCTTAGTCGTGTTCATCGCTTTTACCCAAGGCTTCCAGAACTCTTCGATGCCCCGCTCATAATTCCATCCTGACCAATCGTAATTGGTCAAGCCCCATGTATCAGGAAACCCTTGTACTCCTGATCTGATTCTGTACGAGCCTGCGATAGCCCACATCATCCAGCTCACGCCGTGCTCGATGGTATAGTCCTTCAAGCAGTTCTGGAGAGTGTTGTTGAACAGCGTTTCGTCCTGAGCACTGCCGAACTCGCTCAGAATGACTGGCGTCTCACGTACAGCCTTCGGGCAATCTCCCGTTACGTTACAAGCAGATGGCGCCTCAATACCCAATGCATTGAACCCGTTGCGGTACAAATTGGCCTTGACAATGTCACATGTGCCCGTGTCGATGTCTTCGCTCATACTGTAGAGATGAAGCTCCCAGACGAGTTTGTTAGCCCATGCATGATCGTCAAGGTTGAAATAGACTGGTTTACGCCTCGCTGCGTCGCGAATGGCCGTACACTTGTAGCATGGGGCAGTGAGGATGTTCTTGCCACTAGTCAAAGCCGAAAGATCTTGGCCGTATTGCATGCCTCCCCAGAGGATAAGAATGTCAGGGTTGGCTTCATGGATTGCATCAGCACCCGCCGTCATGTTTCCGACTAGTGTGTCCCAATTGTAGTACAAGTCGGTCACGTTCCAGGACTCGCGTAGCTCGTTGCGAAGAGACATGCTGGCAATGTTGGGGTGCGCTCTGGCCCATTTTGCGACATAGGAAAGACCGCGACGCCAATGTGTGGCGTTGAAGTTGAGATCGTCAAACCAGGAAGCGCCGTCTATGTGTGAGCAGCACCATTGCGCCTTTCCAGTGTGCACGTCTGGGCTAATGAAGATGCCCTTGGTGGCGGCGATGCGTGCAATGTCGTCCCAAATCTCGAAACGGGTGGTCTGTGCAGTCCATCCGGGGTTCTTTGCAATGATTTCGTTTGTGACTTTGGTACCGTTGACGTAGCCAAGGGCATTTATGAGCGCAACTTCCAAGGGCACATCTTGGCCGTTTCGGTCATAGATCTGGTCAATCATCTCAATGGCATATCCCATGCGGATGTAATTGAAGCCGACACTCGCAATGTCTTGGAGAATCTCCTCAGCGGAAGCCCACTCAAGACCTTCTGGGATCATTGTCTCGCCTGTGCAGGGAGTGTGTAAGCACATTTCCGTTTTGGGCTCGACAGCAAGAGAGCTACCTACCGCTCATAGGCCAATTAACACCAGACCAAGTGGTTTTTTCACCCTTGCTGTCGACAATGTCCCGTCCGCGAGTACTGTATGGGCCATTGAATGATGGCGACGAGCTATTCGTAGCTTGTCTTCGCACGTTGTATTGGAAAGTAGCTGCGCTCGGCACTTCTGGCAGGTAACCTGCCGAGACAAAAGTCCCGGCAAGGGCTGCAGTGAGAAGCAAGCGTGGTCCCAACATAGCACCAAGATGAAGCACTGAATGGTATCCGGTGCTTTACATGATCGTGGGCACAATGGGGACTTTTATAAGCTCTCGGTACATCTGATCGATTTGGCTAGCTGCGAAGAGCTTCCAGTTGCATCGGCAGGCTTGCTAGATACATGCAACTTGGATGCTGATCATCCTTGCTTTCTGGCCCGGTCGACGGATAAAAGCTGGCCGAGCAAGGTTGACCTCCGCATTGCGGGGGAAAATACGACGAGCTAGTGCTTGGCAAAGGATGCTGCTTTCGGCCAGCATGGTCTGGGGCGGAAGTCTTACGCAATTGGGAGTAACGGCCTGTCCGACCAGGGAATATTCCTTGCCAGCTCAAGAGAGGCCAAGCTGTTGCGTGGTGGATGCAAGGTTTGGAAGTCATTGGAGGTGCAGGGCCAGGCACGTGCTACGTGGTTCTAGCGCGTTTTTTATGGCTTGGCCGCCACCCACACTACGCTGCCGGATACAGGCACCACCCATCAACTGCAACACATCCAGCAACTGGCCATGGACGCATTGTTGGATGGCCTGAACGATGCGCAAAAGAGCGCCGTGACAAGCCCTGCAAACGTCGTGCAGGTGCTTGCTCCCCCTGGCTCAGGGAAGACGAAGACACTGACCGCGCGCGTCGCGTACCACATCAACCACGAGCGCTTGCAACCATGGAACATCATCGTGTGCACCTTCACCATCAAGGCCGCCCGCGAGATGAAGGAGAGGATCAGGGGATTCGTTGGCGACAAGTTGGAGGCTAAACTGATATTGGGCACCTTTCACTCAGTTGCCCGTCGCTTCCTGTTCCGCTATGGCCAAGAGATTGGGATTGACAAGAACTTTGGCATTGCCGACACCAGTGACAGTGCGGCTATACTCAAACGCATCGTCACCCGTTACCAATACACCATAGAGCCTGGCCACGCTCGTTCGAGGATTTCCAAGCTCAAGGCCCAGGGTATCACGGCAGATGATTTTCGCAGAACTGCCAAAAATGCCAACGACAACGAGTTTGCCATGATCTACGGTTCGTATCAAGAGCATCTTGCTGCGTCCAACCTTCTTGACTACGACGACCTCTTGATACGCTGCGTCGATCTGCTGAAGAAATCCCCGTCGTGCGTTTCGACAATACAAGCTGTGCTTATCGATGAATACCAAGATACCAACAACATCCAATATGAGCTGATGCGCTTGTTGGCTCAGAAGACCAGACGTATCACGATCGTTGGGGATCCGGACCAGAGTATCTACAGCTTTCGTTCTGCTGAGATCAAGAATTTACTTCGGATGCGTACTGACTATCCAGAATCAGTCGTCATCAACTTGGAGAACAACTATCGTTCTTCAGGCTGCATTCTCAACTCGGCCATGGCCGTGATTGAGCAAGACGAGAGCCGACCACAGAAGTCGCTGATTGCGACACATGGCGTTGGCGAACAACCCACGCTGCGTCATCTGATCTCGGCCAATGTAGAGGCAAAGTGGATCGTTGAAGAAATATGCCGGACAAGAACGCTCACTGCCGGCCTGTTGGACTTCAGCGACTACGCTATATTAGTTCGCTCGTCTCCATTGACTCTCCAGATTGAACGAGCGTTGGGGCAAGCTGGGGTCCCTTACCGCATGGTGGCTGGCACCAAGTTTTTTGATCGTGCCGAGATCAAGATACTACTGGACTATCTACGAGTTGTCAGTCAACCAGAACACAATGACGCAGTAGCGCGCGTGATCAATACACCATCTCGGAAAGTTGGTGATACCACAGTAAAAGCGCTATTGGAAGAAGCTGAGACTAGTAAAATCACACTCTGGAAGCTGGTTCTCGATATTGCACAAGGAAAAAGAAGGCCAAAGAGCAAAGTGTCTGCACCGGCACAAAAAGGCATTGAGCAGTTTGTCAATGTCATCCTTAGCTCCCGAGAAAAGCTTATACCTGTCAACAACGACGTGTGCGATCTTTTTGGCCTAATAACGCATATTTCAAACAAGATATCGTTTCAGTCATATCTGAAACAGACGCACAAGGAGAATTGGCAAGACCGCTGGGCGAACGTCGAAGAGCTAGTGAATCAGGCGACGCAGATGGCTACGGCCGTTGCTAATGGAGAAGAGATATCAGATGATGTCTTGCCTGTAGCAGAGGGCATAGAGCAACGAACAGACAGCGCCGCCGATATCCTTTCCAAATTTCTTGCCAACGTAACCTTGTCGAGCGCGGCAGATCAGGAGGGTAGTGAACAGAACCAGGTCACCATTTCTACCATTCATGCAGCGAAAGGCCTCGAGTGGCCTGTCGTATTCATGCCCGCCATATACGACGGTTCAATCCCCCACTCGCGGGCAGACGACCATGATGAGGAGCGAAGATTGCTGTATGTGGGCATGACACGTGCACAGGCACTGCTTTACCTCAGCTGTCCTGTGAAACAATCAGGGCAGGAGCAAACAACTTTGTCAAGATTTGTGTCAGACCGCAAGGTGCAGAGGTTCTTCAGCGAACGCGGTCCAGACCTGGCGTTCAAACGTAGTATTATTACCGACTTAGCACGAATCCTGCGAAGAGATTGCCCCTCTGCTGCAGACCTTGACAGCGCTCGTGACACATTGGAGCGACCAGAAGATGATAGATACCCGGCGACACGGGAAGAGATTGACGGCAATGACCCAACATGGGCCGCATCGTGGGACGAGAAGCGCATGGGTTCCAAATCAGGTAGTGACAGGCCTATTCAAGCCTCAAAGCGACGGAAGATTGATGCTCCAAACTCTTTCCCTAGAGAATCTGTCTCAGTCACGATGAACTGCATATCTAGCTTCTCCACCGCCACAACGACAATGCAGAAGATGAATGCGGGGTTCACAAGCGCCCGAGACCTGGGCGACCTGCAGGAAATGCAGAGGGAAGCAGAGCGTATCCGTACGCTGGCTAGTGCTCGAGGTATGCCTAATAGCCAGGCAGAAGCTAAGTTTGCTAGGGCGAAGCCCGTCAAAGCGCGCGCGACAGGCCAAGGTGCTATCACGAGCTTCTTCAAGCGGTCGAACAGTGCGCTGTCTGAGCAAACAGAACATACAGTATCTGCGGCAACCCCGTGCCTACAGCGGTCGCAATCAGCTTTGTCGAGCAACGCGCCACTACACGATATTTCCAACGTGCAGTCTTCAACCTCACGCCCACCGCGTCCCTTTCAACCACCATCGATGGCAACCCACAAAGTGACGAGCCGACCCATACTCAGTAGACCGAAGAGGACCGATGCTAAGAGTGAGACGGAGAATACGCGATATGTGCTTCTTTCAAGCTCACCGACAAAGCCAGATGCGGTGGGCCCACGCGAGAAGGCGGAAGAGATGGATGAGCCGCAGAGCCCTGTGCAAAAGATGCCCATTATTACTACTACTACGACTACCGCTGATACTCTGACTTCAGGCTCAGGCTTTCGCCCAGCTTCCACATTGCACACAACCTCGATAAGCCAGGCGCAGAGGAGAACATTGGGTGCCAGAAGAAGCATGCAGCCATGGAGTGTAAAGCACAGTTCCATGCCCAAGCCACGTCCGTCATGAGGAGTATATATTTCGCTAGCATGCGCATTGCATGGGTCGGCGTTGGATTGTTTGAAATAGAAATGGCCAATTACACGTACGAATGACATAGATGTGGCTGCTATGCTGCTTATATCTTTCATGTATCAGTCGTCGTATTGCGCACAACTACAAGCCGCGGTCTCGCCTACAGCACTGCGAAAGCACTGCAATACGAAACACTACTGTCCCTGACGTCCTCGACCAGGCTGCTCCGCTCATATCGTAAGAAGCTAAACAGACCTTTTCCTTGTCCTAGCTCTTCGGCGCTCTCCACAGCAGCCATGAACAAACCGATGGGGTGTCTTCCGCACACAGTGTTGCCCGTCTTCCTGAGCTGATCCAGGAACTGTCTGTGCGACCCACTCTCGATGGCATCCATGCTCTCGTGATCGACAGCCGCGATGCTCGCATGTATTGGGCGGTCACTAGGCACACGTGAAGATGATCTTAGCTGGGTGGCTGCTGCGTCGCCGGCGGGCTGGTAATATGTGTAGCGAAAGCGGGAGCCCCAGTGACAGAAATCGGACGAAATGACGAAGACATTGGCCGGGTCAGTAAGATAGGGAGCGAGAAGGGCACCGTAGCGTGATTCAGCAGCTGCGTCGGTATTGCCAACCATGATGGGGATCAGAGGGACAGAGGACGGGTCGTCCTGAAAGGTCGGATTTTTCAGCGAGAGCATTTTGTAGATATAGGGTAGGTGCATTTCTAAGCTGTGCTCGTCTTCATCTGTTGTCTTTGACATGACCTCGAGGTCCCATTGCTGCCGAATTGTCTGGACTAGGGTCGTGTCCACAGTCAAGTCGCCCAGAGGAGTGCTATACTTGTCACAGGCTGTGGTTGCGGCACCCGCTAGGTAGTAGTGGTGCGAGGGGCCGAGCAGAAAGACGCGTTTTCTACGAGCCGTTAGAGTCGTTCATCGGCACAAATCTCATGTGTCGTCGACGCACGCATTTGCCCAATCGGCGCTTTTGTAAGCCCAGGCAGCGGCAGGCCCAGAGTATGAATATCCGGCATGCCTGCATGTCCATGAGCCCTCAGATGCTGACTGTAGTCGATTCATGGTGCGTACGGAGCAATGATAGCCCGGGCATTGGGCGTAGGTATCGACACTTGGCCCTTCTGGGAGGAGGCCGAACCGATGGGCGTGGTGGAAGCAGGCACTGCTTCGAGCCAGCCGTCAAGTTGTCGTGAGAGGAGATGACCGTTGTCCGTGTACCAGGAGCCGGCGTGAGAAGCTTTGCGGGTAACCATGGCTGCAAAAGATGTGATACGGTTGCTGAGAGAGTGTGTGTTTGTGTGTGGCTATGGTGGTGAGCAGCAATGCGGGGCATGGGCTGGATGCTTCGTGTGATCGACGTAATGCCGCCTTCGCTCGACGACCCCGGCAACCAAGCATTGCACGGAAAACAAGCTCCATCAGGCCAATCTTCTCTTGTGCCCCGGCTCTGCTATTGACGCAGTTTCACAGTGTGAACAGTCAATGTACACTCCGCACGCGACAGCGCGGTGGCTACAGTGTTGAAGTAGCAGCGTTCCGATTCGACCCACGCGACGCGCTCGCGACGCCAGTTCGCGTGTTCCCCGGCCAGCCCATTTGCATCATCAACTCATCAACCCCGTATATCCCTCCACAGACTGTCCGTTGGCGCCCCCCCAAAACAGCCCCCCAAGTCTACATCGCCTTCTTCACTAATAGACCCTGTATTGTTTCCACAACCATGGGCTGCAAACGCAAGCATGCGGCCGACGACTCGCCGCTCTCCATTTCCAGCTTCGGCGCCGTCTCGACACCCGGCGCTCAATCGCCAGTATCTTCGTCCATGAGCCAGCATAATACCATGGATTTAGATGCGCAGCCGCGATCCAACGGTTGGGATTTCATGAGCGCGAGCCGAGTCAAGAGCAGTGACTGGGGCAACCGGACGTGTAAAAGAGTGCGCGACAACCGACCAGATGAGCGTGCGATACATGGTATGTTTGATCTGTTAGTTCTGAAGTAAACTTGCTCACAAATACTGTCTAGAAAGCACACTGAACAAACTCTTTTCTGCCCAACGCAACCATCGCGATCTCCCAACCACAACATGCCAACCCCTGCCGATTCAGCCCTCCATTCTCGTCACTTCAAAGCCGCAGAAGTCTACGCTCCATTCCTTCTGGAAACAACTGCCCGCGCCGCCTGTCCAGCCCATCTTCTCAGCTCCTGCACAACCGGACCAAAGCCTGTTGCAATCGGCTCGGTGCGATGACTGCGACACGCCATTGCAGAACGAACATGATAGCATGGACATAGACATGGATACAGAATATGCTGAAGCGACTGAGTGTAGCCCATTTGCTTGCACCGACTGCGGGAGGAACGTCTGTGGGACTTGTGCTGTAGTCTCAGCCACAAGACATTGCTTACAATGCGCGACTACCGGAAGAAACTCAAGACGGTGGTGGTAAGACCTTTTTGCTTTTTCTTACTTCTTCTTGTGTTTGATCAATCCGTTTGCTGAATCAAATGTATTTCCATCGGCGTTGGATATGGGACAAGTGGCAGCGCAATGTATTGCGCAGGCTCAAACACCAGAGTGTGTTGTGCAATTTATTAAAAGACATGGGATTGGTTCACATAGCTCTATATACAATTAACATCCAAATCTCCATGACGAGCATTTATCAACCATGACGGCCAGACGACTGCCATCGGGTCCCAGCCAAGTTAATACACATCCACTACACTCGCAGAACTGTTAGTAAGTCTTGTTAGTAGATGCGGATGGATTGGCGTTGCACGAGCTTCAGTCGGCCCCAAAGTCGAGATCCCAAAGCAAACCCCGTTGCATCTCGACTATACCTTCGAGAAGGTCTACTGGCAAACCAAAGATAATCGCCATCCCTTGAATCGCAATATCTTCAGCCTTGAGCACCCAGAAATTGGTTTACGGGATCTATAGAAATTCCAGGGTGGCCCAGTTCGCTTCTACAATGTTCGACAGCTCCGCACTGGAAACGTTTCGTACACTGATAGCCGGTGGATGTATTTGCGTTGCATCGGACGAAGAACGCATGTCAGCTTTCGCTGACATCGTTCGGCGGATCAATGCGAACCTATTGAATGTTACTCCGTCTTTGATGTGCACGCTTTCCCCCACAGATCTTCGCAGTGTCAAGGTGGGCCCTCCATCACTCTTTCATCTCGCGCATGACGTGACAGTATTGGTTGTTCTTAGGCGCTCTCACTACGGGATGAAGCAAGGCTTCAGTTCGACGTAGGTACCTGGGCCTTTCATACTTACCTGATCAGCACCTATGAGCCTGCTGAGGCGTCAATGTATGCAGTCATCAGCCACCAACGGATCTCAGAGTCTGATTTAAAGGGAAAGGCTTTGAAGTCGGTTGTAAACTGTAAGAGATACGAGTAACCACGATTATTAACTTCTCTCTCGTAGTATCTTTCTCTAAATTTTTCTTTATTCTCTTCAGGTCTAAAATAGAAAAAGAAGCAGTGTCTACTTCTGAGTCTGCTAGGACAAGTAGCATCATCTATCTCTGAGTGTACATAGGACAAGCAGTCCCTCCTTCCATATTCCATTATATAATGGTCAAGCTCAAGGTAAGAGATAGGAGGTAAGGCTGAATCATCAAAAAAGGTATCGAATAACTGAAAGGAAAGAGGGAGACAAGAATAGCCGAGACCAAGCTAAAGAAACCAAGATATGAGCCTCTGAGCTTATGGCCTAAGAAGCCCAACACTAACTAATCCAAGGAACCTTCTTCCCTGGCCGCTTCCTCACCAAGCTTCTAGTTATGCAAGCAATTTATGAATCACCTTTAGAGCAACTTCGTTATGATACCCGTTGCGCCAATACAAAGAATTACTGCAATGATAACCCCCAGGCAGAGTCCAAGTGGAAACCTGCTCTGTGCTCTTGAGAGAACCCCCAGGACGTTGTTTGCTGCAACCGTGGCTGGTCTCAAATAGTCACACTCTCCATTGACAAGCAACGATTGAATTGGTTCCCAATATTCCAACTGCCCCAATACTCATTATACTGCGCAAGCTGGATATCTACCCATGATTGGCTTTGAGAAATAACATATCGCACATGTAATACCCGTACTTGATATAGAGCAAGCCCCTAATGAAGGACGAAGTGTTTTTGGGTGCATCGGCGTTCCAGAAGCTGAATAAATCATTGCATTCCAACCAGAGATACTGTCGGTTCCAAGGATTCCTAGCACTCATATCTGTACCAAAAGGCTTCTTGGGGTCTTAAGACTCGTCATAGTTGGTACTGTTCATACTGTATAGCCCAGGGTAGGTTTTACCATCATTGGTTGCGCATGATCCAAGGGACCTGTACCACTTGACCCATTTCACCTAGTTTTTTTAGTGCTTTTTAATACCCACACCTTCAGCACTAGGAAGCTTTTCATGGGTGCAAGTTTGAGTCATTGAGTCCCAGGCACCCTCAATAGTATCAAACCACAAATAAGTATCATTCCACTCGGTGGCGTTGGTATTATCGAATTTGCATGTTCAACCAAAGCTGAGGGTCCAAACTGAGCGTGTTGCCAAAATCGTCGTTGTAGGTGAGATTTTGAAGACCAAAATTGGCTTTGAGTATGTGGATTTCTTTTTATGAGCCATTTGAGAGCACATTGTCGATGTAACCGATGACCTGTGCCACATCCTTTGTGCAACTCTTTAGTCCTCCTTGCTGAAAACCAATGCTTTGCCTCCAGTAATCGTCCTGTGATTTCAGGGCGGCACTTGTCACCCAATACCTCGAGAAGGCACCAGCCATTCTTCTCGCGATATTGGTGATAATGACGGCACTGTAAGGGCCACCGGTGAGCACCCACGGCATATCCGACGCAGTGCTGTTGGCATTGAATGGTAGCTTAACATATTTCGGGGGGGGGGAGGGGTTTCTTTTAGCAAAATTGACAACATCGTGCATAACATGATCGATCGTGAGGTATTGTAGTTTGGCAGTCGTTAATGCCTTCAGATAAATCGAATTAAATCGGTTGATTCGATTGATTCGATTGATTCTGTATATAGCTAGCTACCTGCTTCCATTACTCCTTGGCGCTTTTCTCTATACCGTTTTGTCAACCCCTTTGTTCCAATCGACATTAACATCTATGATTTTCAAAATGCCCTGTTGACTTTCATTGCTTAATATATCGTATTCAGCTAATGTTTCATTAATCGTATTCACATCCGTACCCATGTCATTCAGAGCAACATCAGATATCGATCCAGCTCGGCAATCAAGCAGGCTCCTTCCTTTTTTTGGGTATTGACAAGCTCCTTGGGTTGGTGTCTTCAAGTGGGAGCCTGACCTTGTGGAGAAACAGTGCTTCCATGCGCGATCGAAAAAGGGCCGCATTGTGGGAACACAAGCAGCCATAACAACAATATTCTGCTCAACCCTGATACGAAATGTTAAAAGATAGTGTCTACTCTAACAATAGAAATGGTAGGACTTACAAACCCCATATTACTAGTGGTACAGGGTTCCAAACTGTCCATTGGTGAGATTTTGCTGGATGTAATCTGTTGGCCTACTTACGAGGATCTTCCGTGTCTGTGAACAATGGCAGATATGTTCCCTTTACAACGGTGACTACTGCAGATAACATGGTCAAACCCATCATTATGATAAGGCTAATCTTGGTAGTCCAAGGCATCTGCAGACGCCAGAATGCATGTGCTGGTACTATTGCCAATACCACATCTGTCAATGTTGTGTACGCACAAAATCCGTACGAAAAGTGATTCAGGGTACTTGGACGCCAGCAAGATCCTGGCAAGGTCTTTTCCCATAACTTGCTCATTGGTTGGCATTGCGCAAATGCTAGGGCGATAGTAACCATGCCTAAGGCAACTTGTAGCACCACCATGGAGTATAGAATGATCGTGCGGGGTGGGTTTGGCGAGAGAATTTGACATACAAGAATCGCAATAGAAATATTTGGGAAGCTAAAGGCGGCTATCGGTGGTCATTCCTCAGCAAGTGTTACGAGATCAATGTGCAAAACACACGTACCAATATTGAAAGCTGCCACGCGTTAGCTTCAATGTTCCTAAGAGTTGTAGATTATATTTTCAAGCTTACGATACCCAAGCATTTGAATCATAGCTCCTTTGAAGAGCCGCTCTTCACCAAACTCTGCTGCTATGACTACTGTATGCTGACCGAATCCCAAGATAACCCCATAATGCACAAATGCTGAGGCAGTGATACTAAAAACCTTATCACAGAGTTAGCATCGAAAATTGTCTTGGAGACGATGGGGTACGATGACACCTTACCAATGATAAGACTATGAACAAATCATCCCAACCAAAACTCGCACCACCTTCACTCTGGTGAAGAGCTTGAGTACAACTGTCAAGAATGCCGCCCCAGTCATAATCCATGCGACAAGTAGGATTTCTGTCTGTTTGCTTTCTGTAAGATCTAAGGGGTCCGCCATCGCAGTGCATATCTCTTCTCTGTCGTTCAGGTTTGCAATGACTTCAAAAACCACATCAGAAGCCTTTTTCTAAGCACCAGAAACTGAATGTAATAGGCACAGTTTGCAAATTCTTGGAAAGTCGCAAGCGAAACCTTTTGGGTTGGGTTGTATAAGCGAAGTAGGCCAAGGTGGCACGGGTATCAACTACATATTGTGGAGCAAAATCCTCTGTCTGTTCCATTCCATTGCCCCTGCACATAAAACTTCAGCAATATGTTAAGTGATACGCGTGGAAGAAAGAATCCGGCTACGGGAGAATCAGCCATATGCCAGCCTATGAATCATAGAACATAATCTCTCGAATAGTGATGGGAACACTGCTGGATCCAACCAGAGGATCGTGTGGGGCAAATCTTTCCTGAGCCAGGAACAGTGCGGCACAGCTCAACACTTTCATGAAGCCATCCATCATTTACTTTCTTGCATGCAGAGGAACCGCCTAGCCCCGCTCATAGGCGCGCTCACTGGTTGACAATGTGAAGGAAAGCACTACCTTCACACACGGCTAAGAAGTAAGCCCTTTGGGCATGATATATACATATCACAAGTAGGACTAGTATCGTTTGAGCGAATGGTTGATGACCGTAACGCTAGTGCTAATACATGTAGGGTACGATAATAGCCAATGAGTATTCCTGCAGGAGCGACATGGCACGGGCTGCATGCCTGTTGGAACTATGCCAAGAGTGCCTGCATAGAACAAGGATCAGACACGAAATCAATGCACCTGTACCTCATTGAAGTAAGATCTTCAGTGCTAAAGGATGCTTCTACAATACTACGTCGATGTATCATCGCGAAGCGTACCTTGAGAAAAGTAGCTGGTAGCAGCTATTATTCGTCAAGCATTCTTTGAAGATTAATCCAATAAGAGAATGGTGCGAGTTGGTCCATGCAGGTACAGCAGGCCAACGCACGCCGAGAAACTAGCCTAGTTAGTTCAAGGTTCGGTTGTAGTATCGCTCGCAATTCTAGCTGAGATCAGATATAATCTCCGCAGGAGTGACCACTCCTGCAAAGCTCATCCGCTTTTCGCTCACTGGCTATGGACCGTAATGACACAACTCCGGGGATGCCACCTGCGAAGACGGATATGTTTGCATATAGTGCATAACTAATCCTTTTGCACGATAGTGAACTACGGCAGTTGCAGGAGCCGCGACGCAGGATAGTACTTAACCACACATATATAATTTAGCCAAGTTGAGGGGATCTAGCTCCGATTGTATCTTACCTAAGAAATTTGATTCATCTCATTGATACAAAGACATGTTGACAGCACTACCAACGATACTTCAGCGGATCGCGGCGGCTGGAGATGCCTACCAACAAGGGGAGATTGGGTCACGGGAAGAACTTATTGAGCTTGGCAGAGATCTTGTGTCAACACTTGAGATCCCGAGTGAGTTCTTGCAAAGAAGCTTTTGGGCTGAGGTTAGTAGCTACACTTGGACAATTTGTGATTATGCTGACTTCGTTATAGCCTGCTTTGTCCGCGCACTGCAAGTTCGCTGTGGACGTCAAATTGTTCCAACACCTCAAAGACGCAGGTTTAGAAGGCATTAGCTTGAGGGATCTTGCTCAAAAGACGGGAGTTGACCCTATGCTGCTCCAACGGATCATGCGCCATCTAATGGCTATGAAGATCCTTTCGTTTTCTAATGGAAGGTTTCATGGAACCCCTCTTACTAACGGACTTGCGGCACAAAACTACCAGAAAAGCTTGGACTTCTGCTATGATGTAGCGCGACCGTCATTTAATGGCTTTCCTGCCTTCTTCTCCAAGACTGGGTACAGGATGCCTACATCCCTTACAGGTGGTCCATTTCAAGATGCACATAGTACGGAGCTACCATTCTTTGAGTGGTTAGTAGCTACGCCACCTCATCTGGATGAATTCGACAATTTCATGTCAGCATATCGTGCTGGTAAGGCTAGTTGGTACGACTTAGGATTCTACCCAGTAGTAGACCGCCTAATCAAGGGCTTCGATACTAGCACCAGTGAGGCGCTCTTGGTTGACGTCGGCGGTGGTCGTGGACATGATGTGGAACAATTTGTCGCGCAACACAAATCTCATCCTGGAAAGGTCGTTCTCCAGGATCGGGAGCCCGTCATTGCAAGCATTCAAGATCGGGAACACCTCCCCTTTGAATGTCAGGCCCATGACTTCTTCACCCCTCAGCCAATTTATGGTGCAAGAGCTTATTCGCTTCATTCCATTCTTCATGACTGGAGTGACGAAGATGGAATCAGGATCCTTGAAAATCTGAAGCCTGCGCTGAAGCCTGGGTACTCCCGTATATTACTAAATGAGATTGTACTATCAGAAGATAAGCCGACTATCGCAGCGACATCAATGGACATGATGATGTTGGCGCATTTTGCTGTGCGCGAAAGAACAGAGGAGGAATGGAAGGCAATACTGGAGAAGGCAGGGCTAGAGTTCTTGCGAGTCTACAGCTATCCTGGAGTAGCTGAAAGTATTATTGAGGCTCGGCTTGGAATAGAACCTTAACGTAGTAGTCATAGTCAGCAGCCAAAAATTTCGCCTCGCTATATCTAGCTATCCTATCTCTACCAACTACCCTATTTACTAGGTGTGAGAGGTTTGGCAGATAGGAATAGAGATATCAAAGATAGTATTTAGACGAATCCTAAAGGATCTCTCTAAGGTTTGGACGAATGTAATATATAGTTATACTAAGGCCTAAAAGATACCTAATAGGGCTCTAAGAGTTACTCTTAGCTTAGTACTAAGATAAGTTATAATAGCCCTCTCTTCTTTTAAGAGTTAGTCTGATACTTAGTTATATTATAATAT